>OX122909.1:4892538-4937319 GCA_944738965.1 Nebria brevicollis | reverse complement strand
ATATATATATATATATATATATATATATATATATATATATATATATATATATATATATATATATATATATATATATATATATATATATATATATATATATATATATATATATATATATATATATATATATATATATATATATATATATATATATATATATATATATATATATATATATATATATATATATATATATATATATATATATATATATATAGATATATATATATATATATATATATATATATATATATATATATATATATATATATATATATATATATATATATATATATATATATATAATATATATATATATATATATATATATATATATATATATATATATATATATATATATATATATATATATATATATATATATATATATATATATATATATATATATATATATATATATATATATATATATATATATATATATATATATATATATATATATATATATATATATATATATATATATATATATATATATATATATATATATAATATATATATATAATATATATATATATATATATATATATATATATATATATATATATATATATATATATATATATATATATATATATATATATTATATATATATATATATATATATATATATATATATATATATATATATATATATATATATGTACATATCTAATTCGAAATCCAAAATTCGAAATTCGAAATTTGAAAATCGAATTTCGAAATCTGAAATCCGAAGTTCGAATTAACCTTTAAATTCGAAATTCGAATAGTTGAAATTCGAATATTTTTAAATTCGAATTTCGAACTTCGCGATTTTCGGTTATTGACAGCACTAATTTAAATAGTCAAACGGTATTTCGTTCCTGTATTCTAGCATATCCCGTCGACCCGCGATAATATATTTACATTCTACGTTTCAGAATCCTTTACAACTTCATGAAGTATTATAATTGATCACATTTTAAAATATTGTTTAAGAAATACATGGGCTGTTCATTTTTTAAAAATCCGTACGTATATGCGTTCGACTATCAAAGCCAAAAAAGTAATAGGACATACTATCTTATAATATGCTATTAGTTATGTTCATATCACTTTCCTTTATCTATTTTTGATAAATTCAATACCCAGACAGTTAATAATTAATTTAAAACATAAAAAATGTATTGGCATGTAAATAAATATCATACTTATTATAAACATAATATTAACATTAATCAACTTCAAAATTAATCACATATTCTTTCTGCGTGTAACCATATCTTCTCTTTGGGCAATAATAAAACTCCTCTAGTATCAAATTTAAACGGCAATTTCGTTTTTGAATCCATTGTATATTTATGTTTCTTTAATAATGCAATAATTCCAACTTTCACTTGTAGGTAACCAAATCGAAAACCTAAAACCGAAACAAATATATTATCTATAGCAGTGTTGTTTTATTCCAAAGCGATTAGTGTTAACAATTTTGTATTAAGGAATATTACCGATACAGTTTCTTGGTCCATCTCCAAAAGGAATATATGAACACTGGTGTCGTGCAGCTTTTGCCTGTTCAGCAAATCTTTCCGGATCGAACTTGTCCGGATTTGGATATAAATCTGGGTCTCGATGTATCCCTAATGTTGATATCCACACTTGAACACCTTTCTCAATGACGACATCTGTATTTGATACTCGGAATGTTTCGTTGCATTCGCGTTTCAAAATTGGAAATGGTGGATATTTTCTTAATGTTTCTTAAAAGTTAAAAACATAATAATTAGTACAACTATTTATTACTAAAATATCAACAGGGGTTATATAATTAATGAGCCGTTACCAAAGCCATAATTAATCAACCATTTGCTTCAACATAATATTATAACGAGCGTACGTATAGATTAGTTTTGAAATTAATAAATAGTATCGTTTAAGGGGTTAGGCTACTCTAGAGCCGGAAAAATTAGGCAAATTTTGTAAATTTTTTCCAGCAAAACTATACAATAGATCAAAATTTTGAATAAAGGACTTTATTATATGCATATTGAGCAAGGCTTTTAATTTTTTTTAAGAGCTCTGAGAAACAAAATGGTTGCTTCCCAGTATTTTTCCAGTGATGCCTCTTTTTTCAGTCCTTTGCGACAGACCAATATCTCCTGCATTTTTAAAATTAGAATCATGAACTAAACAAATTTCGATTTTATATCTGAACAGCTAAAGAAGTACGTAGGATTTTTTTATTATAATGATATTTGCAGAAATGGTGTGCTTTTAAAATAAAACTGTCGAAAATTGCTAAAAAATCCCCCAAAAATTGCTAATAACAATTGAATCAAGCAACATAATTAAAAAATCCTACGTACTTCCATGATGAAAATAGTTTTAAATATACAGTTAAATTTTCAAATCAATCGCTAAAGATGTGTCTGAGTTATCGGTCCGGCCAACTTGAAAAATGTTGTTTCGAGAAAAACGCGTTTAAAGTTTCAAGTAGTAAAGCTGTAGCGTCATTGCGCTCGAGCCATATTCGTAATTCAGTCTTTTTTAGAGTTTTCCGGGCCATAAAATATTAGCATATTATTTTCAAGATACTATAGAATAGATTATGCAAAAAAAATTTTTTTGTTAATCTTGAAATCTCTAAGGTAGCCTAACCCCTTAAGTTGAAAACGAAGGTCTTGAATATAAAATAAACTTGGCATTTATATATAATAAAAAAAGTAAAATTTGTGAGATATTAATTAAATTTACAAATCCAATATAAAAATTGAAAAGATAGTAATTCTTACCATTAATAACTTTATCCAAATAGTTCATTTCCATGACACTATCATAAGTAAGTTCCCGATTGGTCTTCTGCAGCACTTCCAGGATTTCACTTCTCAATTTTCGTTGAATTGAGGGCTGTATCGCCAACTCGAATAAACAATAATTCATAGTGGTTGAACAGGTTTCGTAGCCAGCCGCGAAAAACACAAACGCTTGTGCCACGAACTCATTGAACGTTAACTTCTCACTATCATTCATAGTTTTCTCATACTCATCAATAATCTCATCCAAATTCTCATTATTCTTCAATTTAATAAATAAATCAACAAAATCCCTTCGAATAACATCGCTTTTTTCCCGATACTCAACCGTTTCTTTGAACATGTTCATGAAAAAGTTCGACACTTCGGGTGGAATCTTTAAAATTCTCAACAATTTTGGAAATTTGATAGCTACTAGTAATTTAACAGCGTTTGCCATCGTAGAGTGGAAAAACATTTGTCCATATTTGCGGAATTCAGAATTTGGCTCTCTAAAACTATTGCAATTTAGTCCGAACACACATGATCCGATATTGTCGATTGTAAATCGATCAAGAATGTCTCGAATATCGATGGGTACGTCAGTTTTAGTTGCTTCGTCGATAACGCGTTCAATTTCCGCGCTACATTGAACTAATGTTTTGAACATCATCTTCATTTTATCTAATTATGTTTACAGAAAAGATTTATGAATGTTAAATATTATGGCTACTGTACAAATTTACTACTTCTAAAAAATATTTAGATATATAAAGACGAATTATAACCAATTTTTGCTGTTTTAAA
This sequence comes from Nebria brevicollis, assembly GCA_944738965.1. Lineage (NCBI taxonomy): Eukaryota > Metazoa > Arthropoda > Insecta > Coleoptera > Carabidae > Nebria > Nebria brevicollis. The sequence goes on along the minus strand of OX122909.1, from coordinate 4,933,738 downwards.
GAAAGAATCGGTTTGAAACAGTACGACGCATGCCCATTATGAAAATAGCGTTATGTTAGAACGAATGCGCATGCGTTGTCTACTTTCAAACTAATATTAACATTAGTTGGAATAAACCTATTTATAATAATAAAATAATTGAATTATTATGATAAATTTGTTATTATTTTAAAATATAATGCCTAAATTAGGGCCATAAATTAATCGTTTAGCAAGAATATTACTATTATTGTACATAAAGCACAAGCTGTTTTTTTTTTCAATTATTTTTATTTATTAGTGGTATGAAAAATTTAGAAATAAATGATTGATATAAAGTAAAAAATATAAATACAGCAATGCAATTTATTTTTACCAGATGTAAATGTTGGCGTTAATTTTGATCGAATTTTCTTCCATTTGACTCCATGTAAGTTCACCAAATGTCCACTCAACGGGTCAGATTCTTCGTTGTAGTAAACGCCGCGACTTTGGAAATGTTTAAAATCTTCAACCAAAATCGACTTGACTAAATCTAAATCAGCCACCAACAGTAACGGTTTTGTGAAGATGTACACTCCCAAGTATTTTTCGGACATCATTCGCGCCGATTTATAAATGTCCGCGAATGTCTCGCCAAAGTTTTGTTTCTCTTGCGCCATCAAAGTCACACTTCCAAACGGGAACTTCGGTGTGATGAAAGGTACATTTCTCCGTTTCCAATATGAGAACGAGTATATGTAATGAATTGATACTGCTGCAATAAAGATTGCTGGCAGCAGGCAAAAATCCAGCAAAATACAGTCAAATATTAAACCCATTTTTTCGTTTTTGCGTAGATCTGTAAATAATATATTATGTTATTAATAGCATATTTGTATCATGTACAATGAATAAAATGAATTTAATGAAGCTATTGATGCTCTACTCTAATAATTCGACTAAAACTAATATTAAATTCCATGTGTAATGTAATTTAAAATGTTTCATAGCAACTTTTCTCATCATACTACCTTCATAGCTAATGAGATTCAGTGGTAGTATATGGAGATATTTTTAAAATCCATGACGTCATGTCATGTGTACAAAATGAATCCAATAGATGGCCATAGCGTTTTTGAGCGAGATTCTGTGGTATTGAGAGACTCAGAATAGCCCTACAGCATCATCTGTTAATGTTACTAATATTCAATTTTATTTGGAATACTAGAAAATTTTCGACAATATCAAATACTTTTGTATTTATTAGATGAAAATAACTAACCAGAGAATCGAATATTATGAAAAGATCGAAGAAATCATTTTTGAAAATTATGTAGTATTATATGAATTATAGTTTTTAAAAAGCGGATGGGTTAGGTATTACAAACCGAATCAGGAAGATAGAACCGTTGCGAGAAATGGAGGAATTGCTACCCTTTTTAGATTCTTATACAATATCTGGAAGTTGCCGGGAATACACATTTTAGACCTTACTTAAATTGAGTTCGACTATAGTTGGAATGAAGTCGGTTTATGATATGTGCATGGGTGCCAAAACAATGAAACTTAAATCTTAAGGTGTACCAAAATTTTAGAGCGTAGCTGGAAATCGGTAAAACGCCTTATAAATCTTGACATATTTGAGTTAATCACCAAACAAATGTAAAGCGGCATCTAGAATTCGCAACTTTATTGTTTTTTAATAATTATCTGTTGATTATACTAACTAATTAATATTTATTTAAACATATTGTTGCAAATATACGAATGTACGTCTTATGCCAAAATTTAAATAATTATTTATTTTTGTCAGGGGAAAATGCCCATTTATAAATGTGTTATTTAAATCGTTTTTATAAAGTTATAAAAAAAAAATAATGATTATTTAATACAATTCATAAATACAAATAAAGTATAGTACAGAACAAATTACAAAATAATAAATCGAAAATCTTGTGTGATCTGAGAATAATCAGTAATTTCGACTTTAAACTCGCGTATTCATAGACAAAATAAACTAATATGAAAATAATACTAAATTTCCATCCTCTTTTAATTCACGCACAACTACATAAGATTATCTATTATAAAGAAGTTTAGACCAGATGAAAATACTCAATTCGGAAGTCGATTTTAACTCAAGGCAAATGCAAATTACAGCTACACTTATAAATGGATAAATATGATTGAGAGTGCAAAACATATTTTCACTCCTAATAACTTTTACCAAATTTTAAACATATATTCGCAGCATAATTTCAGTAGTGATTAAGGGGTTAGGCTACCCTAGAGGCGGAAAAAATTGGCAAATTTTGTGAATTTTTTCCAGCAAAACTATACAATAGATCGAAATTTGGAAAAAAGCACTTTATTGTATGCATACTGAACAAAGCTTTTTTAATTTTTTACGAGCTCTGAGGAACAAAATGGTGGCTTCCCAGCATTTTCCCAGTGACGCCTCTTTTTTCAGTCCTTTGCGGCCGGACCAATATCTCTTACAATTTCAAAATTAGAATCATGAACTCAACAAATTTCGATTTTATATACGAACAGCCAGAGAAGTACGTATATTGATTTTTGCAAAAATGGCGTGCTTTTAAAAAAAACTGTCGAAAATCGCTAAAAAATCGCCCAAAAATTGCTAATAACAATTGAACCATGCAACATAAAAAAAATCCTGCGTATTTCCATGAAGAAAGTAATTTTAAATATACAGTTAAATTCTCAAATCAATCGGTAAAGATTTGTTCGAGTTATCGGTTCGGCCAACTTGAAAAATGTTTCGAAAAAAACGCGCTTAAGGTTTTATGTAGTACAGCTGTAGCGTTATTGCGCTCGCATTGAACAGCGGGAGGGCTCGGGCTATATTCGAAATTCAGGCTCCTTTAGAGTTTTCCGGAGCATAAAACGTTGGAATATTATTTTCAAGATACTAAAGAATAGATTAGGCGAAATAATATTTTTTGCTAATCTTGAAATCTCTAGGGTAACTTAACGATTTAAATAAAAATATGATGTATTTCTTGTCTGTAATTCAATATTTTACAAATATTATAGAGCGATTCGCCATTTCTGACTAAAGGGTAAGTGCAATTATCATAATAATTACTCAAATCCAAATACTCTGTAATATTATTAAGATATTCTTTGAAACTATCCGCAGTGTTTTGCATTGAATATTCTGATACGTAGATAGGAGAGATAGTCATATATAAATTTTCAATAATTCAAGAAAATATAAATATTCATTGTGCTAAATTTTTTTACGTTTTAAAATAAGCTAAAATCTTATCCACAGTATTTTAATGTCAATTATATATTTATTGAAAAAGTGTTACAAAGGTAACAAAAGTATTAAAAGTATGATATACTGACACAAACAAACACACACACACACACACACACACACACACACACACACACAACACACACACACACTTATATATATATATATATATATATATATATATATATATATATATATATATATATATATATATATATATATATATATATATATATATGTATGTATGTATATATATATATATATATATATATATATATATATATATATATATATATATATATATATATATATATATATATAAATTCAAATATTAAAATTCAACTCAAATGGTGGATTAAAAGGTAAAAATCTCACCATGAAATAACAAGCATAATTAAAAGTAATAACACATTAAATACACTGGTAATATACAACTGGCAATATACAACTAGACCACACAAATCACAAACACCATCACTGTTTACAATTTAAAAGTGTGTATCATTCATAAAATATAAGTAGGTACTACTTTTATTAACAACAATAATAAATAAATTCAAAATATTATAAGCGAAGCAAATACTATCACAGTCAACATTAAACTGACGCTGTGTGGTAAAGCTGCATAGAAACACCAAGAGCGGATATTTTGATATAAAATGCAATTGAAAATGGAACACTGACACAGTAAACAGCGCTAGTGAAATCGACTCGGTTGTATCTTAAATCTACTGTAATTAATAACAGAAGATGGTCTACTTATATGTGCCACATCTTATTTAACATGTTTGTAGCTGATATAATGCTTGAGAATAAATGTTTTTACTTTCTTATACGAAATATAAGTAAGTATTGTAATCATGAAAAATTTCGATCTCGAGATTTTAACGGAAATATACGTTTAAACCTTCCCTGAATCGATTCCGACTATTTTTGAAATGACGTCCGTCTGTGTGTGTGTGTTTGTGTGTGTGTGTGTGTGTGTGTGTGTGTGTGTGTATGTGAGCGCTCTACAGCCTAAACGGCTGATGGGAAATATTAAACTTAAGATTTGTATGTAGCTGGCAAGAAACCCTCCTATTTTTGAAGGAAATATACAAACCGGATATTCCTGTTTACTCTAGTCATTTCTTGCAGTTTCTGCAATTACTCTAAAATGGTTGAATTTGCAGAAACATTGCTCAGATTAAAATTAAAGGTATTAATATTTCGCACAACTTTTATTTGAAATTTTCTTACAAAACAGGTACCGGAAATAAGAAAATGGCAATTGAAGTTTGTTCTTATTATAATTATTTTCACATAAATCGTATCAACTGTGTCTGTCAATTGTTTAATAGAAAAACGAAAAAACTTAAATAATTTATGGTTTGACACTTAATATCTATTCTAAGATATAATTTAGTGAATAGGGGTTCCACAGATTAGTAAAATATTATATATTAGAAAAAAAGTCTAAATATGATCTAACCAAAATGCGTAGAAGAAAGTTCAGTGCATGACACTACAGATGTTGACTATTGTTATACAAACTATTTTTATTGGTACCCAGTCACTTTCGCGGACAAAGATAGTTTGTTGCGTGTTAATCGTTGCTTGCTCGCTCGTAAGATCAAATTTGTCGCTATATTTCTTCTGTAAATACTGAACGGATTAACACCAAATTTGGTAGATATAATCTATAGGTACACAAAGAGTGCCATTCGCATTTTAAATCTACTAGACTGTCTATTTTTGGAGTAATTGGGTCTCAAAAAAAGCATCATTCGAAATTTTTAAAGACACCAAAAAAATCTAAGCCTGGAAATTACTAGTTATTTATATTACTAGTAAGCATGTGTGACAATTATAAATTACTTTCACGGAAAAAGGTAGTTTGTTGGATACTAGTCGTGGCTACCTCGTAAGATCAAATTTGTCGCTGCTTTACCTCTGTATATACTGAACGGATTGATACCAAACTTGATAGAAATAACCTATAGGTAGGTATAAAAAGCGTACCATTCTCATTATAAATCTACTAGGCTCTTTATTTTCGGAGTAATTGGAGCTCAAGAAGCACCAATATTAACATTAAAATATTTTTGAAGATACCAAAAATATATACGTGTGAAAATTACTGGTTATGCAATGTGATAATTACATACAATAATAAAATCAATGCTACCGTACTGCTGAGTACTAGGTCTTTTACTGATATAAAATGTTAAGAATTTTCCAAAAGAGCTGTAGTCTCGAAATATTAATTATCCTTTCACTAATCGTTTCTGTGCGCAATTATTGCATAGGCTTGTATTAACACTAAATCTATACGATTAATTAGAACAACCTTGTGTGTACTAAAAAGTTTAGAGATTTAATTATATTAAGGCTCTCCTAGAAGCGATAAAAATAGGCAAATTTTGTGAAATTTTTCCAGCAAAACTAAACAATAAATCTAAATTTGGAAAAAAGCACTTTATTGTATGCATACTGAACAATGCTTTTTAAATTTTTTACGAGCTCTGAGGAACAAAATGGTGACTACCTAGCATTTTCCCAGTGACGCTTCTTTTTTCAGTCCTTTGCGGTCGGACCAATATCTCTTGCAATTTCTAAATTAGAATCATGAACTAAACAAATTTAGATTTTATATATAAACAGCTAGAGAAATTTTAAGTAGTAAATCTGCAGCATTATTGCGCTCGCATTGAATACCGGTAGCACCCGCGCTATATTCGAAATTCAGGCCCTTTTAGAGTTTTCCGGAGCATATAACGTTGGAAAAAAATTATTTGCTAAGCCTGAAATCTCTATATCTCTTAATAAACAATTCTGCATACTTTTTGCATTAAAAAAACCAATTTTTCTCTAAAACCGTTCTTTAAATTTTATATTGCGAAAGGCATAGTTTTTTTAAGCAATTTTGCATACTTTTTGCATTAAAAAACCAGTTTTCCTATAAAACCTTTTTTTAAACTTTATATTGCGAAAGGCATAGTTTTTTTTAAACAATTCTGCATAATTTTTGCATTAAAAAACCAGTTTTTTTTTTTAAACCTTTTTTTAAACTTTATATTGCGAAAGGCATAGTTTTTTTTGTAAAGGTTAGCTAAATTAAACTAACGAAAAGCTATGTGATTGTTGCATCAATCCAAAAATAGTCAGACTCGATTCTTCAGATCGATTTATTTTATGATTGCTATACTTACTTATTACTTCGTATAAGAACGTAAAAAAAATAATATATATGTTTATATGTATGTATGTCATTTTTTATAATACAGAATATACTTTCTATTATAGTGATTCGAATTAGAAATTTGAATATTTAAATGTTTATAACACCAAATCACTTATTTTTTAGAACGATAAAAAATAACATATATTTTAATTTTAAAACTATACCATTTTAAGTAGCTCCAGAACGGACCAAATAGACTCTTGTTAGAGCCTTCTTTTGTTCAGAATGTTAGTCATTTCGCTCTTTTGTATAACTTTATGTCCAGGTATCCATGTCGATATTCGGGAACGAAATTAACAACTCGCTCTCTGGAGGTGAAACTAATGTACTACAAAAATTGCTCCTTACGCCGCGCATTAAGGGGCATTCACCTTTAGCGTTTTCAAAAAATAAATTTTTTTTTTGCAGAATAGGACATTTTGAAGTGTTGACTATGGGTTGCTGAAGCCGTTTTTCGAAATTCGAGTTGGAAATATATGAAATTGCGATTTAAACAAAACAATGTTTTTGCTCAATGCGTTTGCGCGCGCGTCAGTTCGCTTGCGTATTTTTAAACGCGTTTTTCTCGAAACCATATGTTTTAAATCGCGCGGTAGAATATCTCGACAACGAATTAACCGATTTAACTCTCGATAAGCGCATCTTAAAGGTAATAAAATTCTCTAGGAGTTGATCTTCGACAAAGTGTGTCCGACAATAATTAATATTTTTTAAGGCCCGCCAAAGGAGGAAAAAAGTGGCAAAAAATGACACTTTTCGTACGATAGTGGCCATTTTGCTAATTATGGTCCAAATGGACCACCGGAGGGTCAATTCTTAGATAATTTAATATACTTTAGAACCCTTTTCAGGGTTTCAGTTTCAGGCAACTGAAACCAGAGTTATACTACCGCGCGCCAACCAATGTTAAATTGAGCTGCCCACTTTGGACGTTGATATCTTCGCCGGGGCTGAACGTACCTGATTTTAAAAAATACTTTATTAAAGAAAAAAGTTCAATAAATACGATACAAAAAACCGCGTACGAATATCTCCAACGTACCCTGAGAAAAAAAATGTCAAAAAATAGCCATTTTTTCGTGCACTAAAGGTGAATGCCCCCTTAATGAACCAATCACCTGTTTGGTTCATTAATGCCCGGCTGTTTATTTATTTCATAAATTTCGAAGGAACAAAATATCATATCTTACGAATAAAATTCTTCGGATAACTCACAAATAATCCAAGAGTTTTTCGTTTTGGTAAATAACACGAGTAAACGGCACTTTCGGTTGGAGTATTCTTTTCAAAATTAGGAGATTTTTTTGCCAGGTATATACAAATATTAAGTTTAAAGTTTCATAATTTTACCTGCAGCCGGTTAGACTGTAGAACGCCCCCAAGTACAAATATAGGTTTAAATACAGAATATATTTATAGAGGAAATAACTAACACGGAACAATATAACTACAAATAACATAATACACATAAATCGTTTACCGCAATAGGTCATAAATTAATCATTATTTATTCATTCTTCAAAACTTAAATGATTATTGCTATCTTATACTAATTTAATTAAACTAGTAGTCTATTTGTTATATTCGAATATTTTTCTGATAAAAACTCACTTTCTGATTCATGCCGTTTTCTGATAATATAAATTAATTTGAAATATAAATTGTATTTATTTTGTTTAAGGGGTTAGGCCACTCTAGAGAATCAAAAAATTGGAATTTTGTTTTGTTTTCAATGATACTTAAAGTCGTAAAACATAAGTGACTATCCAAATTATTCTCGAGAAAATATTCTTTACTTTGTATTTTGGGGCAGATATTAGGCGAGTGTCAGAGCGCTCCTAACATATATGCAAGCATTCAATCAGAAACTACAATTTTATCCTTAAACGCGTTTTTCTCGAAACCGTGTTTTTGAAACTGGGCGAAAACAGTTCTTCTATACCAGTCAATCAATACACATGAATCTTCTACTATCTTAATAAATAAACAGTTTTCTATCGAACATCGTGAGATTTTTTTTTTTGTTGGTAGTTTTTTTTTATCAACAAATTCATATGCAATTTTTAGTTAAAAATCGTACTCTGTTTTTGAATCGCGCGTCATTTCTACAAAGATCAATATTTTTAAATTCGGCTACGTAGTCCGAGAGCCTATATATTTCAGATTTATAACCTGTTGTCGTTTTTGTCTAAGGTCAATGGATGCTCAACACTTTAGCCCGATTAGTGCTACTTCTATAAAACCTTCATAGCTTGGATGAGACTAGCGCCCCCAATTTCATATATTTAGTAATGAAAAAATTTCATAATGTAGTCAAATATATGTTTAATAAAGAAATGTAAACGATTTTTATACAAGATGTATGCATTCGTCAAACAAAAAATCTGAAAAAAAGACCTTTTTTTTCTATCTCTCAAGTGACCTAACTCCTTATGAAAATTATAAAACAAAATAATGTATAGATGCTAAAATTGTACTCCTTGGTCAAATAAGCAATCCAATTAAAGCAAATGCATCACAAAAAATGCTGTTTTCTTTCGTAAGAGACAAGTAACTGCAGAACTCAATCAAGGTCAGTGACTTGGAGTAACTTCCATATACAAATGTAAGTAAGTGGTTTCATTTTATTCGCTTACTACATTATTAAATCCTTGACCTACAATTTGTTGATTCTTCAACGCTCACCGACTTGAAAACATACTAGCATCGAAATCTATTGAAATTACTTAATTTGCATATATTTTATAGTTGACGAGGTTATTTCTTTTCATTCCATGCATTTTTCTAATTGAGCAATCATATGTAACTAATGAATACGAGGGGTTTGCAAGTGGCTCAATGGTCTAGGGGTATGATTCTCGCTTTGGGTGCGAGAGGTCCCGGGTTCAAATCCCGGTTGAGCCCATTTTTTTAAAATTTTTCTGCACGTCGTTCACTAACTGTAAAAATAAAATTTGTCGCCCCTTCTCCTCTGAAGATCCCGAACCAATATCACCCAAATTTTGCAAACATATTGTTTAGGTGCCCGATTAAAACCATTCGCATTTTAAATCCATTAAATCCTTTAGGAAAACGAAACCACATTTTGCTGTTTTTAGTGTGCAATTCAATAATATTATAACTTTATTGAACTATCAAATACAGAGATAATATCAATTAAATATTTAAGTAACTCGGATATAATAATAAATAACAATAAATGAATACTCTTATATAATCTTTCTAAAGACCTAATATAAATACAACTTTGGAATTTCATCAATAAAGCCGTCTAGCCTCGGAATAATTCGGCATACGAATTAAAACATCAATTCTGTGATTCTCCGTCAAATAGTTGTTTTTCAATAATTTGATCGGTTATTAATTTAACTTCATTGAAAGCTTGTTCAATTTTCGTAAAACTGATTTTGTTTTCTGGATAGAACAGTTTGAAGATCTCTTGGATCACATGCATCATATTTTCATTAAATGAGATCAAATCTAGTAATAATCTAAAAACATAGTATTATTATGTATACAGAAGATTTGTATAAATACTAAATTTCCAAAAATTTAAAGTAAATTCGCGATAATAATCGAAAAAACTCAATTTGTAATAATTTATTTATTTGTCTAGAAAGCGAAATGCATGTTATTTAAATTAAAAAGCCACTTACTGCTTGCTTATTTTATTCTTCCCATTAATATTTAAATTTGATAGAAATCGAATAATAATTAAAATTGTGAATCGAATATTCATTGCATAGCGCAAGCTATGCTCTCCTAATAACTCTTTATCCATATCTAAGGTGACTTGTGTAAAATGCCACCATCGCTCAAAATTTCCTAAAATAATATACGATTAAAGCTAGATTTCGCTTTACTCATATTTTTCGAATGTCTTCTTTTTTAAATCGTACAATTTATTAATACATAACCATGTCCATTTATGGTGCGATTCTAAGCAAATCTGTGAGCGCTTGAAGATTTAAAATAAATTTAATTGAAATAAAATTATCGAATATATTTATTGTTTTGCAATAAAACATTCTATAAAAAATATTTATTTAATAAAATTTGCTCAAAATCGTAACCATTGATTTTAAAATTACCACGAAAAAGTGGTCGCAGTTTTCTTCAATTTAGCAATGAATACATACCTCGATCACCATAATGTGTTTGCAGATCCAAATTTCCTGTATACATAGTGAAATTATATTTATAAAATACCTTCTCACGTAATTCTAGACATTTTTTTAAATGACTCAATGCGCCACTTCGGTCATCTACAAAATGTGATAAATGGTTTATTATTTAATTATCACAATTACTGTTTGGTTCACACAAAAGGTAACATTTAATACATTTGCCAGAAAATTTAATATTAAAAACATTATTTCTCTAGGTACATTTTCACAGATTACAAAAATTTTCACTCATATCACCCAAATGTATCCTCTTATTCCGAGTTCGACATCGCATTCTCACATCATTCATTCGTTTCGTTTTACTGAATAAAATATTTAAATAAATTACTGCATTCCCAAGAATTTTTGCAAATTATTACTCAACTAGTCAAAAAGTATAAAATATTACTTGAAAATAGAAAAAGCAAAATAAATCAAATCTGCGTAGACCATAATAATTCATTATTGTATAAAATAACATCTGCAGTGTCATACACTGAACTTTCTTATACGCATTTGGGTAAAACCACATCGTAGTTTCATTATTTATCTAATTTATAATATTTGTTATAACCTTTGGATTGCTTTTACACTAAATATATTTCTTTGAATAAATATTAAATGTCAAAATTCAAATTATTTAAGTATATTTTGTTAAACAATTGACAGGCGCAGATGATACGATTTATGTAAAAATATATATAATAAGCAGAAATTTATTTTGAAACCAATACCCTTTTTGGAAAAAAAAATCGAACAAAAGTTGTGCTAAATATAAATATCTTTAAATTTTTGTTCATACAATTTTTCTGTTACTGTAACCATTTTTGAGGAATTGCAGAAACTGCAAAAAATGACTAGAGTATACAGGCACTTCCGCTTTGAATATTTTTTACAAAAATAGAAGGTGCACACCCCATGCATATGCAAATGTTAAGTCTAAAGTTTTATAATTTTAGCTTTAACCGTTTAGGCTGTAGAGAACATACACACACAGGCAGACAGACAGACAGACAGACACACACACACACACACAAACGGACGTCATTGCAAAAATAGTCGGAATCGATTCAGGGAATGTCAAAACGTATATTTCCGTTAAAATCTCGAGATCGAAATTTTTCATGATTACAATACTTACTTATACTGCGTATAAGAAAGTAATAAGTAATTATTATCGTGAATCATATAATCTGGTTTTAAAATCAAAGTTCAACTTATTGTGTGAACCAAACTGAATACTAAAATGATCGAGAACTACATACATTTTTCGTAATACTCATCCGCTTTGTCAATATACGTGAAATGATTTGCAGCGCCGAATTCGTGATTGCAATGAACGCATTTATATTGATCGTCATCGATACTTACAGCGCAACCTTTACATTTTTGACATAAAAGTCCATCATGGAATATTTCCTATCGATTTCAAGAATGTGAGCAAAATTACTAAATTTTGAATATACCTTAAAAATGAATAACTTACTGGCTTTGTTGGTTGCGTACATGGTAAACATTTACAAACGAAATGATGCTGCTTTTTTAGATTCTCTTGACGCTCTTCGGTGCTATGTTTGCGGCAGTCGTAGCCGTAACTGTTGAAAATCTCTTCATTTTCATCTATATCCCGATTGGCTTTTACAACAATGTAATCATTGCAAAAACTAAAATACAAATCTTTTATTTCAGTAGCTATTAAATACTAGAAAGATACTAACTAATTAGTAACATTAGTATCACAAGAATGGTTCATCATACTAATAGATGGATAAATTCCAACAGCATGTACAAAAATTCCTGCTTCTGAGATCTGTTCGGTAGCATTGAATTTTTTGTAAAATTCTTCATAAACAGACTCAATTGTACTTGCATTTGAGATCACTTGTAATATATGCTTTAACAGTGTACCACCTACTAGTAACACTAATTCGTTGTCATTGGTAACACATTGGTGAGTCGTTTTCAACCAATCGAAGAACATGGTTTTACGCTTTAAGTACAAAGTAATCATCATTGATGACTAAAAAAAATCAAATACAATTTAAAACAATTTCCCTCAAGGTTGATGAATATACTTACAACAACATGAGGTAAAATATCAATTTTGTCCATTTTACCTATATTTGTTACTAGGCTGTTAATATATGGGTAGTTATTTTCTTTATTGCCAAATTGAGCAATATCTAATTCGGGCTGTGAGGCAATATGATTAAAGCCGCTAGATGCGCCCAATAATAATATACGTAGAGCTAAGAAGTTTACACCTATTTTTGTCCAGATATCTATGCAAGAACCAAGGCATTCCCATTTATGATATTCGGTATTAGATAAATCTCGGCATTTTGCGCTGCAGTATAATGTTGCACATGCTTTACACCTGATGGAATTAATACATATAATTAAAAAACTAAAAAAAAAAATAATACAAGGCATTAATAAATAATGATCGACAAAACATATTTGGTGGACATCGTTGGTCAATTTTATATTTTTGGCAGAAGATATTTGAAATAAAATCCTTGCAAAACTCAATTATTTCATAAAATACTCAATTTGTAATATAGATTTCGATTACGTGTAAGTAAAACGCGTCTAAACTACGAATCACAATAATGACTAAGGGCTAAAATAATGACTGTATGTGGATTTGTAATTTGAAATATGTACTAGAGATTGGTTACTTACGTGGAAGAACGAGATTAAATAATTTTTAAAATAAAACTTACGGCAATGGACACTTCATAGCTGCAAGGCAGTGGTAGCATTTTTCATCAAATACTTGTTCTGGTTTCTGGGATATCAATATCGGTACAAATGCAAATGGTTTCTCAACGAACAGTACGTCACCCATTTTTATTGGTTTATTTGCAACTACATATCTCCCTTGGGATTCATTATATCTAAATACATATATGTATTTGAAAAAAAGTATGCCGATTGCGATTCTAGCCAAAACGCAGCTCTGGCGTTAAAACTTGAGAACTAACGTTTATATTTATCAGTTATTTCTACATTAGTGTGTGAGAGATATAATACATTTCCTATTCTACATTTCATTTTCTGAACTAATAATAAATACCTATAATTGAATATTGTCCAAATTTAATAAAATCATTTTTTTTTAAGTTTCCAGGTAGGCATATCCCCATATGCCTACCTGCAAACTTAAAAAAAAAAACGATTTTTTTTAATTTCTTAAATTGTAAGTATATTTATTCAAAATTATTATCTCAAAATTTAAAGTTAATCCGATAAAAATTGACGAAGTTATGCGGCATTGAAAATACTCTATGTAAGTAACACTTATGACACTTAAAACTTTAGAAGCGATTATCTCAGAAATGTGTTTTCAAAGTCGGTGACAGAAATTTGTCATATGCCATACATCTGATTTATCTCATTTCTTTTTTCTCATGTTCAGAACTGTTTTCCTGAGTCCTTGATCGTTCGGATTTCGTCTCTTATTAAAATTCGATTTTTCACAGCCGAACAAAGTCTAATTTTTAGGGTTTTGTGAAATTTTTTTTTCAACGATCACGTACCGTTTTTACTTATGTTCAACAAAATTCAATTATAATTTTTGAATTCAGATAATTACTGCTCCAGCTGGAGCTGTCATCGCGAAAGACTCTTTTAAAAAGGTTTTTTCCAAGGAGCGGCCGTCTGGACCACCAGAACTTTTTTTTACAAAATGATTTATGTAATTTTGAACCTAAGTATATGCTGAATATATGAGTGAAAACAGATTTTGAAAATGTTGATTTTCCAGAAAAAAATCTCAAATATTCACATTTTTGCCGTACAGGTAGGCATAGCCCCTTAAACAATTTAGATAAAAATCATACTCTATTGTGTGCCTGGTCGTAACTCGAGTTGATTTATATATAAGACGTTCAGATTTAACAAATTTAGGTAAAATTAATCAACAAACGAATAAATTGATAACTACAAGTTATCTAGCGGATGGATTTTTTTTTATATTATTAGCAAGAGGACTAACAAATCTGACCTACCACCATAACGGTGGTAGGTCAGATTTGTTAGTCCTCTTGCTAATAATATAAAAAAAAAATCCATCCGCTAGAGTTGCGAATAAAACACGAGTGAGTGGCGGCACTCACGATTGAAGATGTATAAAAATCGGCATATATGTATGTCGGTATATGAATGTATGTATGTCTATATGTACGTATGTCTGCATGTATGTCTGTATGTATGTCTGTATGTTATTATGAATGTGTATATGGCTGTATGTTTGTCTGTACGTCGACTATATGTATGTCTATGTCGGTATGTAACTCTGTATGTATGCCGCTATGTATGTGTGTGTCTACGTATGCCTGTATGTGTGTCTGTATGTATGTCTATATGTATGTCGGTACGTCTGTATGTATGCATGTATGTTTGTATGTATGTACGTACGTATGTCTGTTAGTATGAATGAACAAATCATCTCAATTTATACATGCATATTATACACTATATAAAAATTCGGAAAATGTCGGTAATTGAATGTATGTATGTCTGCCTGCATGTCTATATAAATGTGTGTATGTATGTCTGCTTGTATGTATGTCTGTATGTACGTATATGTGTACGTATTTTTATGTGTATGTCTATATGTATGTGTCTCTCTGTATGCATGTGTGCCTGTATGTATGTCCATATGTATGTATGTCTGTATGTATGTGTGAATATATGCCTGTATGTATGTACGTATGTCTGTTAGTATGAATGAATGAACCAGCTCAATTTATACATGAATATTAGACTACATTAAATAAATAAATTTAAAAAAAATAGAATGTATTTTCCAAACACTACGATATATAAAATAATGTTTTTAATTTTATTCAACACACTTTGGTTCGTAAGGGAGGATTTTGAGTATTTTATCATTTCCAAGTGAATTCCTTATTAATAACTGAATAAATGTCGTCATTGTTTTTTTTATTCGAGCAATATAGTTAAGATGTAAACTTACTTTAAGCTTAGTGCATTAGAAGCACACAAAAAATGTTCATTTTCACCATCTTTTAAATCTGGAAGTTGCACAGTTCCATCATTTGGATCATAAAGTATAATTTCATTTTGATTTCCACTATTATGTACTTCGCTCTCTATGTAGCTCATTTCTTCTTTAATTGAATCTTTAATTTGCAAGACTGTAGAAATATGAATTTACATAATAAGTCTAGACAAATTTACCAATTTTTTGCTGCCTAATTCCATGTTCAATTTCATCTAGATAACTTTTTAGAATATGTAAAGTATTCGTTGTATCATCGTATTTGCGTAGTTTCAAGTAACAATTCGATAAACGGATGTAAATCTTATACTTCAAATTTTGAGGATAATTTAATTCTAAACACATTTTTATATCTTCTACACAACTCTAAAATAGTTTCGAAAATTAATTTCACGAAATTATTATAATCGAAAAATTATTTTACACCAATTAAAATTTTTATAGTTTACGAAATTTTTTTGAAATATGAAACTATTAATTTCACTCATATTGCTTTAAAATAAGTGTATTAAAAAAAAAACAATTTTTAGAAATACGTATTACTATTTTCCAAATATGACGAAATTAAATTAAATTTGAAAGCTAAATATAAATTTATGCTTAATTTGTACCAGGACTCTATTTTTAATTAAAATAATATTCAAAACGTTGCAATAATGGCGAGTTTTTATTATTATTACGAAATAATACAATAAAACGAACAATACTAATAAACGTTGTGTATTTAAACAGTCGAAAATAAAAAACAAAAGAAATTCTCATGCTGGCAACAAATGACGTCACTGACATCTACTGGTAAAATAAAACAGGAATGAAAGTCGAAAAATTATTAAAAGTGCTCTAAAATACCTGATATTCTTTTAGAACGTAATAAACTGCAGACCTATTTGCTAAAGCTAAACAAAACTCCTCGTTATCATATGGCGAATAGCTTAAACTCTTCGTGTAGCATTTTAGTGCCACAAAGAATCTTTTCTCTTTAAAGTAAATGTTTCCTTCGTCCCGAAAACTGAGCGCTTTTTCTTTGCACTTCGATGTATCGCATTTAAATATTTCGTTGAGCCATTCATGCGCAATATTTCTATAAATTTAATAAATACAATTAATCGAACGATAGTATTTATGGTGTAATTACTTATCACAATAGTTGTAAAAGTTTTTGAATATAGCATGTTCATTTTCGCCATGTATATTCGGCAAATCTGTTGTGTATTTGTCAATAAGTGAGGTTAAATTTGATGTTAAATCGTTTTGTGAATTGTCCATGTTTGAAATATTATGTATGATTTAAAAACAATTAAATATTCATTTTATGTGTAAATAAATTAATTTTGTGATTTATTACACTCGGTAAAAGATTTTTCCATATATTGATGTTTGACATCACATTCAAAACCGACCGAGACCAACTACATTCTATATTTGATCAGTGTTACCAACGTGATAATTATTTAGATGTATTCATAAAAGTAATTATTTGTTATTAGTGAAAAAAGATTTAAGACAATGTTTCACACTATTATTATTAGTATGTAATGAATCAGCTTATTTTAAAATATTTACGTTAAATATTCACTTGTCATAATGCTGTTTTTTGATGTAATTTGAACTATTATTTTATTGGCGATACTGCTATTATCGCCAATGGTCATTTACATAAAAAATATCTGCAAGGTCTTACACTGAACTTTCTTATACGTAATTTATTTAAATGAAACAAATCTTTGAAATACATTTTCACTAAATATATCGCTTAAAATATTTATAAAATGTCAAATTTCAAAATTATTTGAGTTTTTCTGTAAAACCATTAATAATACGATTTATGTTAAAATAAATAAAATAAGAAAAAAATTCAATAGCCATTTTCTTGTAATCAGTACCTTTTTTTGAAAAAAACATTCGAACAAAAGTTGTACGAAATATTAATATCTCTAATCTAACTATTTTTGTTATAAATGCAACGGTTTTTGAATTATTGCAGAAACCGTAAAATATGACTAGACTAAACTATCACTTCCTCCTTGAATTTTTTTTCAATAATAAGAGGTTTTCTTAACTGACATATACAAATCTTAAGTTTAAAGTTTCAAAATTTTACCTTCAATTGTTTAGACTGTAGAGCGCTCACATACAATCCCCCACCCCTCTCCACCAACAGAAATAATTTAAAATGCGTTTGATCAATAAATATTTTTTTAAAATTGTCTATTTGGGGCACTAAAACAGTCACCGTGTTACGTATGGCAACAATAAGTGACGATTTCTCAAAATTGAGTTTTTCAAAAAACTGCAAAATACTCTTAAGTACTTTTAATTTTGTATTCAAAGAGTATTTTAAAAATCCTGCGAAAATATTTATGGAATTTGTAGTTATGTACCCTAAGAGTATTTTAAAATATTTTGGCAACAATTCTGCGATATAATTTTGAGAAATCAGCGCTTATGGTTCCGATAGTTTGCCGGTGACCGTTTTAATACCTGAATTAAACACATTTTTTGAAAATATTTGTGGAACTTGAAGCTATGTAACAGGAGTATTTTAAAAAAAATTTACACTAATTCTGTAACTCAATTTTGAGCTAGCAGAGATTATTTGTTCCGCACGTCACATGATGATTAGTACTCTAATAAAACACATTTTTTGAAATTTTCACCAGCCTGTAGCTACACATTCTAAGAATAATCTATAAGCTTTTAAATATTGAGGTGTCAACATATGTTTTGAATTTACAAAGAAACACAGTTATTTGATCTAAAAATTGCGTCGTATCAATAAATGATTTTGTGAAAACTACCAAGCGTTTTAATTAATTAAGTTAACAATGTTTTACCAAGTGCCAACCACACAAACAATTGATATTATTAAAAATTGCAGTTTATTGTATATATCAATTAAAATAAGTGCATTTATAGACTATAAAATTAACTTGGGATTTTTTTTGTAATATCATTTTTTGTCGCTGGGATTCTCACTCAAGGCGTAAAATATTGAATGAACAAAAATGATTATATTTTCAAACGTTTTCAATATGTCTTTAAATTGGTGGCTTTTAAACTCGGAATATTATCTTTTATATTAGAAAATTAGAAATTTAGGTTGCATAATTAAATTAAATTTAATATCATAATCTAATTTAATAATTAGTAATGAAAACAATGTAATTAAACATGTTCCGCGTTTAACCAAATTCCTCCTTCGGCTGCAAAAATAAAATTTTTCGGGTCCAATTTCAACGGCGTCTTTGTTTTTGGACTTAATGTGAACTTGTGGTTTTTCAATAAAACAATAATTCCAACCTTTGTTTGCAGCAAACCAAAACGTAAACCTACAAAAATGACAAAATTATTAGGATATCAAAAATAATTTACTATAGTAGTCTATTATGAGGAATTATTCCTTGTAAAGTAAAAAGAACACTTACCAATACAATTACGCTGACCTTCGCCAAACGGTAAGAATGTACAAGGGTGTCGTTTCGCTTTTTCTTCGGCGCTGAATCGTTCAGGATCAAACTTCTCTGGTTCTGGGTAAAATTCAGGGTCTGATTGGTATCCTAAGACAGGAATAAATACTTGAACTCCTTCCTTAATCACATCCTCGGTCCCGGGAATTTTATAATCCTTCGTACACCTTCTTTGTAGTAATGGAATAGCTGCATGTAATCTCATGCTTTCTGAAAATCAAATTATATACATTATAAGCTTTTGGAAGTATGTTCATCTTCATTATTTTTCTCTTTTCAACTCTATACATATTACACAACCCTCATTTATTATCATCAAACTATTTCGGCTTTTTTATTTCGCTTATTTACGATCATTTTCCAATGTAAATAATTTATAAATTAACGGTTAGATTTTCAAATGGTGTTACAGGAATAAAATTAATTAATATATTTACCATCTATAGCCATAGATAAGTAATGCATTTCCATGATCCCGTCATAAGTAATCTCCCCATTATATTTCGTTAACACATCGTTAATTTCGTTTCTAACTTTGTCTTGAATATCTTGATTTAACGACATATCATACAAAAAAAATGTCATTGTCGTCGAAGATGTTTCAAATCCCGCCAAAAAGAAAAGGAATGATTGCGCAGCAATTTCTTCAATAGTTAGACTTTTCCCAGGTTCCGCTTTGCTGCCGTCTGAGTCGACATTTCCGGTGTTCTTGATATTAATCAGCAATTGTAGCAAATCATTTCGTTGCACTTGGTTCGTCTCCCTGTTAGAAATATACAAAATAAATAAACATATTTTTTATAATTTAGAGAATAATGTCTATTTTGTAAAATTCTCTGGAACGATATCAGTACCTTTGGGTAACGATTCTCTTCACTAGGTTCATGAAAAATTCATTACTCTGCGATGGGAACCGTTCCAATTTCAGAAGTTTGAATAATTTCGGAAATATGTTACTCAACGTTGCTTGAAACGATTGTAGAGGTGTTAGTTCAAAGAGCATTTTGCTGTATTTTCGGAATTCATTTTTCGGATTTTTAAGCGAATTGCATTCGATACCAAACGCACATGATCCTATGATATCTGTTGTGAATCTGCCTGCAATATCTTTAATATCCACTGCTTGATTACTAGTGACATGATCCCCCAAGATTTCTTCAAGATCACTGCTGCAGTCCACCAATGTTTTAAACATTGCCTTCAACTTACCTAATAAAGAATATATCAAAACTGTTGTTGATTGTTGTTCTTCTAGAGATCCTTAACAGTACTTCATGTAATCGAAATAAATATGAACAACATACCAGAAGTAAAGGTAGGTGTTAATTTTATCCGCAAATTCCTCCATTTGATACCATCCAAGGAAACGAGATGAGCGGATAGTGGTTCACCTTCTTCATTACTATACAAGCCACGACTTTGAAAATGTTGAAAGTCATTCAGAAAGACGCATTTGGCCAGATCGGGATCGACCAAAATTAGTACTGGTTTCGTGAAGATGTAAATTCCACCATAACGCAGTCCTTGCGCTTTGAATTTATTGTAAAATTGTCGTGCATTCTCGCCATGAGTAATTTTTTGGCGAACAAGTTCTCCAGTGTTACCGAATGGTATTGATGGTGGAAAGAAATGTATGCCATTGCGTGACCAGTACGAGAAAGAGTATTTGAAAAATGCTATGGTTATACAAACCAAACTAATTAAGAATATGATTACATCGGGCAACGTTGGCACCCAGGAATCAAACATTTTCTATTCTCTGCAAAAATAAGACATTAGTTTCATTCGCCGGAAGAGATTTTTAAGCTTTCTTACAAGGACATAACATCTACATAATAATTTCAACATTTAACCAAATTTGCTAAATTTCACAAAAATATTTAATATTTGAAAAATAAATAATCAATATTGAAATTGTGCTATATTAGGACCACAAACAGTATGAGAAATAATTAGTATGTATGGTGCTTGACTGTAATTGGTTTAAAAGGAAATAAAAGAATTAAATATTATTGTAATGTGCATGTTTATTCTATATTCACTGCAATGTGTATTCGCTTATGATTTGAACATTCATTTTATCAGTTTTTAAAAACGAATTAGCATATTTATGATTTAATATTGCACAATCTTGCATCTGGAAATGTTGAAATTTCTCGCAAACCTTCCAAAACCCCTTAAGTCATACAACCAGCAGATACTCGTCTCACTCATCTCACTATCATACTTTCTATCGCTATAGAATAAACAAACAAAACAAAATATCTGCAATTTTTTGCATTGAACTTTCTAATGCGTATTTTGTTTAACTATAAATAATACTAAAATACAAAATTTTAAACATCCCAGATAATAAAACAATTCATTACTCTTTATTAGAAATAATTATAGCCGAACGATATTTTGGTTTAATGGAACTTAAAACCTAACTAAATTTCTTTATATATTATATTTTTAATATTATACTAACCTTTAACTCGTTTTTTTCACTAAATATATTTGTGAAAATAGAAGGAAAATGTCAAATGTTAATTTATTTAGGTGTATTTTATTTTCCTGTCGAACACGATTTATTAAATATAATCTCACACGTGCACTTAACTATGGCAATATAAATAAGACAAGTAATAATTTCAAAGCGATTTTCTTGTAACTGGTTCACTTTTCAAAGTATCCACAATGGCTTGCACTGAACTTCCTTATACGTATTTTCCTTCAAATACAAATTTTGAATAGTTCAAGAAAATATAATTTTTAATTTAAATTTAAAACGTATCATATATTTATCATTTTAATATTTTATAATATTTTGCTAAACTTTGAAACACTTGTTCACTAAATATGTTTCTAACAATAGATATTAAATGTCAAATTCCAATTTACTTGCAGTCAATTTTAGTTTTCTGTTAAACTATTGACAGGCACAGACGATTTGATTTATGTAAAAATAAATAAAATAAAAACTAATTTCAATAACTATTTTCTTGTAATCGGTACCATTTACGAAGAAAATTTTCAAACAATATTCTAAATATATTTGCCGTAAGTGCAACCGTTTTTCAATTATTATAGAAACTGCAAAATATAACTAGAGTAACGATGTCCTTCTGGTTTGATTCATTTGTTCAAAAATGCCATGCATTTACAAATCTTAACTGTAAAGTTCCATAATTTTACCTTCAATCGTTTAGGCTGTAGGACATGCGCACATATGCACATCCAGACACAAACAAAAACGCGCACGCACACGCATACGCTCACGCAAACTATCTCTTTTTCACACACACTCACTCACATATTATTTACTTCATATAAACATGCATACATATAAACACGCCTAATGCCATCAAATGGGGTGGCAGAAAACCCTTTACATTTTTTCACATATTTAAATACTTTCACATCTTTACCATCTTTCGCCATTCAACTCTATCCATATACACTTCTTTCGCTTCGTTCAAACTCAATAAATTATTCATGCATGCTCTAGTTACTGCATGCAAATATATTTATATTATATATCAAATTACACTTTCTGGGTGATATACAACATTCAATTATAATACTTAACTCACCTGCCACTCATACGAGATAACAACATAACTAGAATTTTATCTCAGTTATAAGGTGGCCTATTATCTAAATAAGGTATCTTTTATATAAATCTATCGTTATCAAACATATTGGTAAATTTCGATTAATATGCTCTGATTATCAAAAATATATTTAATTTGCTACTTACGTATCTCCGAAAATACTTCTCCGAATACTTATAATCTGTATCAGTAAGATTCCATAATCATTTTTAAATTAATTAAAGTTCGAAATGACAGTAAAAAATTTTAAATTATCCGCATTGGATTGCACTGAATTTTCTAATACTTATCTTATCTTAGATAAAGGATATATATATAGATATATATATATATATATATATATATATATATATATATATATATATATATATATATATTTATATATATATATATATATATATATATATATATATATATATATATATATATATATATATATATATATACATATATATATATATATATATATATATATATATATATATATATATATATATATATATATATATATATATATATATATATATAAATATGTACATATGTAACACTTACCGCCCTACGCATACAATTTAGTTAAGTTTATTAGGATAAGTATCCAACTTCTGACATACCCTCCCTAAGTTGTCGCACCTTCGCGCTAGAGAGAAAGCAGTGATTTTTGGGTCGAGGGTGGTTTTTAAGAGATTTGCTGGGCAGTAGTTCCCTGGTCCTCGTAGGCGCGAGACTAGACAGCTTTGGGTGGGCAGTCAGAAGTTGATTAGCGAGTAAGTACTCTATGTTTACAATATTCATTTATTTTATATTCACTATATTCATTTATTTCATAGTTACAATATTCATTTATTTTATATTCACTATATTCATTTATTTCATAGTTACTATATTCATTTATTTTATATTCTCTATAATTGCAATTTTTGTATTCCCTATATGTGCGTTTACCATTTCGAATATAACAATCAAAATACGCGTGAACCTTGATTTCAAATTACCGAACTTAACCGAACCCTCAGGACAAGAACCCCGCGCTTTGTCCACGTGAATCTCACGTGGTGGTGGCAGCAATTTAAGCAGAAAGAACACTCCCTCCCGGGGGAAGAGTTTTACAATGGTAGCCGGCGGTGGGATTTATTAAAGAGATTTATTCCGGTGTAGTTATTTAATAGTAAATTAATAATTGAAGTAGCATATGTGTAAAAGCTTGAATCGATTAGAGCCATAGTCCGAGGATAGTAAAACAATAAAAATTTTACTAGCGTGCCGTGTTAATGTTCGGAATTACGATTAACCACGTGTAACATGCACCTATCGGTACTTTTCACTTAAATGAATAACAATAACATAGTGGCACAATCAGAAACTGAACGAGCCACAATGGCACCACCAATAATTATAACGTCAATAGACTCTATCCCTTGCTTTTCGGGACTACAAAACGAGAATATTCGCGAATTTTTAAAAAAAATCGAACAATACGCAGTAGCATGTAATTGGACGGAAGAACAGAAAATTGCAATAGCTAAAGTAAAATTAACGGGATTTGCTAGTAGATTTATAGATACAGAACCAGAGCTACAAGTTACCCATACGAACAAATTTTCATAAATAAATTCGCAAAAAAAATAATTACGGGTCAAGCTAAAGCAAAATTCGCCCAATGTTTGCAAAATACAACCGAGAATGTAAGCGACTACGCCACCCGATTAAAAGTAGCATCCGACGGGATAATTCAATTTAGCACGGAGGCAGCGGAAAGAGTATTCCAAGTAAAACTTTTAAACTCAGAATTAGTCAACCAGTTTAAAAACGGGATGCATAGAAACATCCGTCGAACAGTGTTAAGTAGAATCTCGGCATTAGAAAATTCTCCGACGCTCGAAAAATTAGTAGAAATCGCAGAACAAGAGGAACTAAATTCCGAAATAGATTTGGCCGGTTTAAAAATACATTGGACCCAGAACCAAAGTTATTGAATAGAGACAACGGGCAAAGCCATCAACGAGAAAGCTCGGCAAGGCCAAACAACCCATACCCTAAACACAATAGAGTCAATACACACATTTCCGAAAACTCAAGACCTTCGTATTCAGGTCACAGCACTCAACAGCGAAATTTTGGAGAAAAGAACGGTCATAAACCCTTAGTAGAACCCAACCGATACAACCGGATGGTACCGCGTCATGCACCCCCTGAATTAGCCAACGTGTGCTATCGTTGTGGAAAACCGGGTCACATTTCACGCGACTGTAGATTAACGCAATCTACTCTTTGTTTTAATTGTCGACGCACGGGCCATATAGCTAAAGACTGTAGAGTTAATTTAAACTAAATCGCGCGACCACCACATGCCCCGGTAGTCGCTTTAATAATACGCCACGACCCGATCACGAAGATGTAAATAAAGATAATAATTTAACACTAAGCAAACATTTCTTCACGTCAGTAGTAGAAAATAATTCTCCGTGTAACCATCTAGTAGAAATATACCTCAATGGCACACCGACACATATGATCGTAGATACGGGCGCTTCCATAACAATTGTAAAAGAACACGTGGTTCGCGGGCATAAGATAAACCCTTTGGATAATGTCACCATATCAGGCATATCAGGTCAAGAAATAGCTATATTAGGAAGTACGATATGCAATTTTATTTTAAATAATAGGATATACCAAATGGAGTGCATTGTATGCACCGATGAGGTACCGATTAGGGCAGATGGACTTTTAGGTATAGATTTTCTAAACAAACACGACGCGATAATAGATTTTAAGAATAATCATTTGAAATTAGGCAGTATATGTAGTCCGCTAATAAATACCGAAACTTATAAAACACGTGTGTTCAAAGTAGGAACCGAACAATCAAATTATTCGTTAATAGTAGAAAGTAGCTCTCAGAAATATGCGGCAACTTCGAGAGATGATAATTTGATAGCGAATGGAACAGAATGTAGTCTAGAATGCGTAGAATCTCCCTCATTTAATCGTAGTAATAATAAAGTCACGGATAAAGTCAAGTTTGCACAGAACACCAATAACAAGGATGCACGCGTAAAACCCCAGAACAGTAGGGATGGCCACTCTGCAGTTCGTTTAGGTGAAAACGTCGAAATTCCCGCTAGAAGTGAATGTGTTCTCCTCGCAAGTCAGAGTTTCCGGAACTCCGAAGGCGATATTTTGATAGAACCCGTGGACCTAAATATTCATGGTTTAATTGTAGCGAGAGTAGTTGTTAAGGCTCGACCATTCATACCAGTTAGGATCATAAATGTTTCCGAACAAGCAATTTCTCTGAAAATTAGAACAATTGTAGGTTACCCCACAGAGGTAGAAAAAATAGAGCAGTTAAATATAAATACGGTAGATTTGCATAATAATAGAGATGCAAAAAAGGTAGATAGAATGTCCGTGTTGGATCATTTTCAAGTAGAGCATTTAGGGGAACCCAACAAACATAAGTTAGAAACGTTACTAAATAATTACAAAGATATATTTTTAATCGAAGGCAGTAGTTTGGGTTACACCAAAGTACTTCAACATAGGATTATCACTGAAGAAGTACTCCCCATTGCAAAAGCACCATACCGCGTACCGTTTCACCAACGCGCCATTTTAAATGAACAAATAAAATCTATGTTAGCCGAGGGCGTAATCACGCCATCAAATAGTCCTTGGTCGGCGCCGGTCGTAATGGTAGCGAAAAAGGGCGGAGAGAACGAAAACAAAATCAAAGTCTGCATTGACTATTGTGCATTAAATTCTATCACCAAACGAGATTTTTTCCCTTTACCAAATTTACACGAAACCATAGACCAATTAGGCGACGCAACTCTTTTCACAACCCTTGACCCCGCGAGCGGATATTGGCAAGTGTTAGTGGACGAGCGAGATCGAGAAAAGACGGCTTTCTCGACCCCCGATGGTCACTATGAATGCGTAAGAATGCCATTCGGGCTGGCAAATAGTCCAAGCAGCTGGCAGAGATTAATGTATATAGTACTTTCGGGCCTCACCAACGACTACGTATGCGCATATTTAGACGATGTAATTATATTTAGTTC
Organism: Nebria brevicollis; assembly: GCA_944738965.1. NCBI lineage: Eukaryota > Metazoa > Arthropoda > Insecta > Coleoptera > Carabidae > Nebria > Nebria brevicollis. The sequence continues at coordinate 4,906,946 of OX122909.1, read as the reverse complement.
CAAAGGAGTAGAGGACCATTTAAACAAATTAGAAGTAGTATTTAAACGCATGCGTGCGGCAAACTTGAAGTTTAAACCTAGCAAATGTAAATTTTTAACCACGGAAGCCAACTATTTAGGTCATGTAATTAGTACTAAGGAAGTCCAACCTTGCCCAAGCAAAATAAAAACAATCCAGGATTATCCAACCCCAAAATCGGTGAAAGACATTCGGTCGTTCTTAGGACTAGTCGGTTTCTATCGTAAATTTATACCTAAGTTTTCATATTTGTCCAAATCTTTAACCGAACTAACTAAGAAAGAAAATAAGCAGTTTCCTTGGAACACTGAGGCACATAAAGCCTTTGACGAATTACGCGAGTCACTTTGCAGAAAACCAGTCTTGAGATACCCCGATTTTATAATCCCATTTATTTTGGAAACAGCCGCCTCGAATACAGGTATTAGCGCGATTCTTAGTCAGCAGCACGGGGACTTCAACCACCCGGTAGCCTACGCGAGTCGCCATTTGAAACGAGCCGAAATAAATTATAGCGTAACGGAAAAAGAATGTCTGGCAGTAATCTGGGGCATCAAGCATTACCGAGTCTACTTGGGTGGAGCGCGTTTTAAAATAATTACGGATCATCGGTCGTTAATGTGGTTATTAAAATTAAAAGACCCTAGTTCGCGTTTAAGCCGGTGGGCACTTTTACTCGCCGAGTATGACTTCGAAATTGTGTATCGCCCGGGAAGAAAAAATGGGAATGCAGACGCATTAAGTCGAATCCCAATCGCGTTGTTGCATCAAGATATGTCTCTAGAGTGCGAACCCGTCTTAGATACAGATAATATACCGGTAGAACAACAAAAAGATAGGAAGTTGCTCACAATTATCGACAATCTAGATGTGAACCCTTTATACGAAAAGGACGAAAATAACGTTCTATTTCGGAAAGAGGATGGTGGATATAAGGTCGTAGCACCTGGGACCCTAATTGGGAAAATTTTACACGCGTATCACGATTTACCATTTTCAGGCCACCAAGGTTACGCAAAAACCTTGTACAAAATTAAACAAAAGTATTATTGGGAATATATGGGACGCGATATAAAAGCATATTGCGAAAGGTGTAGATCCTGTAACGAGCGGAAAACGTCACCCCATCATAAATTAGCTCCCCTCCAAACATTCCTTGTCGTCAGTTTCCCTTTCGAACGTACGGCAATGGACATCGTAGGTCCGTTAGTCACTACCGAAAATAACAACAAATACATACTTACATTTCAAGACGCGTTTACACGATATACCGAGGCCATTCCGATACCCGACCAAAAAGCGAGCACCGTCGCCAAAGTTTTCGCGACACATATAATTACGCGACACGGCACCCCGCGACAGTTAATAACCGATCAATGCAGTAATTTTTTATCCTCGGTATTTAAAGAAGTTTGTGATCTGTTAAAAATTCAAAAAATTAACACCACCAGTTATCGGCCCATGAGTAACGGGATGATTGAACGATTTCATCGTGTTTTAAAGAACATGCTCTCTCATTGCATACAGAAACATCAAAGAGATTGGGATGAAATGTTACCTTTTGTCTTAATGGCGTATCGCAATTCGATACATAGTTCTACGGGAGAGACCCCGTTCTTTTTAATGCACGGTCGCGATATGGAACTCCCACTAGAAGAAATAATAAAAACACGTAGAACGCTTTATAACATCGACGAAAATTATGCGTCAGAAATGATATGCCGTCTTAGCATAGCATTCAACGACGTAGCCAGAAACCTAGTGGACACGGCAGACATGCGGAATGAACGCGCAAATCGCAGCCGAAAATTTTAAATTGGGCGATAAAGTCTACCTGAAAAATATGGCGAACGAAGTCGAACTGTCGAAGAAGTTAAGCAGACCGTGGGAAGGCCCCTATCGGATAGTGGATCAGAAAATTGCGGTAACATTCAAAATAAAAAATTTGTTTAATAGGAAGGAGACCACGGTCCACAGTGATAGACTGAAACACTGCATGGACGCCGGTTTATTAATTATAGGTCATGAACCCGTAGTTGAACGAAGCCCACAACCCGTCACTTCGCAGAACAATATGTTACCCCAACTAATCTTACCTGTCCCCGACATACCAGAACTTCCGGTAGCGATTCCAGTAGTCCCTCCTGAACCACCCCCTCCTGCACGACATCATACTCGTAGTCAAGGACCTGCACCCAACCATCCGCACATATTAAGTAGAGCCATATAAATGCATTATTTATGTTTCAGAAACTGTGTATACTAATAATGATGGCGAGAGCGGATCCAAATGAAGACTTGAAAAGGGGAATGATATTCATTTATGAAGCGAAAATTTGGTTGACGAACGAATATTGGACGGTGGCAGTGGACTCGAATGTGTTTGAGTATAAAAATATGATTGGCGAACTCAGCGCGCAACTCGAGCAGGTGCAAGGAGAGATCGAAAGATCATTTCCAGAAGAGAAGTCGCACGATCGAAATCCAGAACAGGTGCGAGAAGAAATCCTCACACTTAAGCAAAGATTTCTCGGACTCCGGCAAGAGATGGAAGAGATTGAGACCTTGCTACCACAATTGGTGAAACTCCGCTTAGTTCGCGGCTTAATAAACGCTGGAGGTAAGTTAATAAAATTTGTATTTGGCAACGCGGATGACGATGACTTGGTCCGTATAAATAATCAAATTTCAACCCTAAACGACACCCAGATTAAAATTAAACATATAATTCGAGCTCAAATTACCGTAATTAACGCAACCTACAACTTTGCACAGAAAAATAGAATCGCTGTTAATAAACTTAAAAACGTGACCCGATTGCTCCAACAAGAAATATCCGCTGTGAGAATTAACGTTATGAATTTTAATACGGAGATTAATCGCTATCTTAAAACGGTGCAGCACCGGCTTGAAATTAACGCTGCCTTTCGAATGTTCAACTCGATTTTATCGGAAATAGAGAATGAATTAATACAAGTCCTGTTTTCAATGAAATTAAGTACAAATCACCAATTAAGTCCGCATATAATTAATTCAGTAGAACTGTTTGAGATTTTAAGCCATGTACAACCCCGACTGCAACCGGGTTTATCTCTCATAGGTAAATTAGATAAGCAGAATATGTTAATTTTTTACGAAACCGCGTACACTAGGTCTGCCGTGACAGAGAAGGGAATCCGGAACATTGTTCAGTTCCCGTTAGGTAATAATGATAATAATAATATATATATATATATATATATATATATATATATATATATATATATATTTATTTATATATATATATATATATATATATATATATATATATATATATATATATATATATATATATATATATATATATAGGGTAAGGTTGCTCAAGTCGTACCCCATAAGGGAAAAAGCGTATAAAACCTAGGATTTATCAAATAAATAAAAATAAAATGTGTTGTTCACTACCTGCACTAATATTGTAGTTATTTTTTATAAAGAAAATAAAAAATCTATATTCTTTCAAGTAAAATAAACTAAATCCGTAAAAAGTTACATCGGTACGACTAAAGAAACCGGTTTCCTAAGTCGTATCACCTATAGCCTAAGTCGTACCTAAGGATTAAATTAAGCAACAAATGTAGGAAAATTTATTTTTTATTAATCAGTTTATTAGATACATAATCAAACATCACATATATATTTTTTTTGTTCTTTTATCAACTCCAGCGCATAAATCGTGAGCACATCATTTTCATTTCTAGCAATTTATGATGTTTCCTCTCGATCTACTCCACAAATAAAACAAAATCAATAACTTTTCTTCATTTTAATTTTTAATACCATTCCTTTTAATTAATTACTGCAATTCTTTTATTTGTCGCATTTTTTACATTTTCATTACAGTACGATATAGGAATCTCATATGGGTACGACTTAAGACACGGCACAAGGTAACATTAAAAATAAACATAATCAAATATTGAATAAAATCAATACAATCTCATTTCGACCAAACGACTATCTATATTCTTCTGAATTTATATTTGATAAGAAACATAATTTTATCAATAATTAACTTGCAATATTAACTTCCAAACATATGCAGAAAATTATAAAAAAATTGAAAAAAACTAACTTGATGCGAGGATTTATAACAAACCACTTTTATAGCAGAAAATGACACTTAAAACATTTGGTTGATATATATTTTTTTTTGGTTGTATGCGCGGTTGTCTGCGCAGTTCGTTCAGAACTCGAGTGGTACGATTTAAGCACTGGTACGACTTGACCAACCTTACCCAATATATATATATATATATATATATATATATATATATATATATATATATATATATATATATATAAATATATATATATATATATATATATATATATATATATTTATTTATTTATTTATTAAATAATAAATTATATGTTACGAGCCATGTGCATAAAAGATATTTTCTTCCATTAAAAACGTTTGTCAGGCTATTTATCTTGATCTTTGTTCATTCAACCTCATGATAGTTTGCATTGTGACCCATTAACGCCGGCGCGACCAAATCTTTCCACGACTTTGCTTTGGCGAGGTTTTCCAGCCAATTGGAATACAAAACCTGTTTTCTTATAGGAAATTTTCTCATTTTACGATTTTAGGATAAAATTCCACCTACAACCTCACCCCGAGCGTGTACAGGGGTGTAAAGTAGTTCAAAACCGAAAAAATTGCTTTCTCAGCGACCAAAACGTGCCACTACTTTTTGATAGATTGCGTTTATGACAAATTTGAGTTTGGGGATGTTTGTCACATATCAAAAAGCATGTTTCCAGGGATTTTTATAATTTTTCTCCTTCACCGTCTATATACCCCCGGCAAAGGGGTGAAGAAGGAAAATTATAAAAATCCCTGGAAACTTGTTTTTTTGATGTGACAAACATTCCCAAACTCAAATTTGGAATGCCACTGTCGTCTTGCTTGCTTTAAACCGTAAATTGCGCGGTTTAATTTACATACTTGATTTCCCTTGCGTATCTGTGTTAACATGTCTCGAACTCTATTGTGGAGATGAGGATCTTTTTCTCTCACGACCATCAAATTCTTCGATGAATTTTACTTCTCGAGAAATTCTGATTTTTCTTTCGTTTGGAATCCAGATGCGGTAGGCCTGGGAGATTTCGAGTAGCCGACAAACAGACCCTTGAGAGCCTTAGGTTCAAATTTGCCTTTTCCTGGTTGTTTATCAAGGACAAATGCCTTGCAACCGAATACCTTGAAGAAGTTGAAGTGTGGACGTCTACTGGTCCACTGTTCAAAAGGGATTCCTCCGTTGAGACTTCTGGTTGGACATCGGTTACGGATGAAGTTAGCGGTAGCGTTGGCTTCTGCCCAGAACGATGATTTCATGCCGAATTCGATTAGCATGCATCGCGCCATCTCTACTAATGTCCTGTTCTTTCTCTCAATCACTCCATTCTGTTGTGGGGTGTATGGGGTTGTGAGTCGTCTCTGAATTCCGTTTTTCTTGAGGATGTCGTCCATTCGAGCATTACAAAATTCCTTGCCGTTGTCTGTTTGTAATGCCTTGATTTTGTGTCCGGTTTGGTTTTCAGCGTAGGTTTTGAATTCTAAAAATGTCTCGATGACTTGGTCTTTGCTTTTGAGGAAGTAAACGTTGCACCAACTGGTGTGATCATCGGTAAGTGTGAGGAAGTACCTTGCTCTACTCTCTACTCTCATAGGTCCACATAAATCTGAGTGAACTATTTGTAGTGGATTGAACGATTTTTCGATGCGTGCGGGAAATGGTTTCCTCGTCAATTTACAGGTGATGCAAATTTCACACGCAGGAATAATTTTTTTGGAGTCATCGGGTTCTTTTATGTGGGAATTTTTCATCAGGAGTTTGACATCGTTATAGTTTAAGTGGCCAAGACGTCGATGCCATTTCGTGGTTGAGGAATAGTCATTTTGTGTTGAGTTCGCCTGTGGATCAGCTTGACTTAGGTAATATAAGTCATTTATGCGATACGCGTGGAGTCGAGTATTACCATTTGCATCTAGGACTGTTGCTTCTTGCTTGTTGAAAATGACCGTGTTGTTTCGATCAACTAGTTTGGCTACTGAGAGGAGGTTTGTTCTCTAATCTGGAACAAGAAATGTTTTCAAGCGTGATGCATTTGGTATGGTTACCAATGTTTTTTGGAATCTTGACACTTCCTTTGGCATGAATTTGTGTTGTCGCGCTGCTTGCCAGACGGAGTCCACTGCGAATCTCCTCTGCTTTGGTGAATAATGTGCTGTCATTGCAAAGGTGAGATGTAGCTCCACTGTCTAACACCATCTGGATGTATTTTGATGAGGCGATGGATCGTCTTCAATGTTGCAGGCGTCGGCAAAGTTTCGTCGGTCAAGTTTCCTTTTTGCTCTTCTTTCTTCTTCTGCGAATCGGCTTTCTTCTTCTTTCTGCACTTAGAAATAACATGCCCTTTGAATTTACAGAAATGGCAGATTAGTTTCGAACGGTTTTCTCCTTGTCTGGGATTTTTCTCGTTCTGTCTTCTGAGTTGCGACGATGCTGAGTATGGACCTTGGTTCCTAGAGAGGAAGGCACCGGTTGAAGTGGGAACAGATTTCCGCTTCCTCGCCTTACTTTCTTCGACGATTTTGATTTTGAGAGATTCCGCGGATGAAAGAGCGTCGCGAGATTCTATGGCGCATCTGAGGTTTTCGAACGATTCTGGTAGGCTATAAAGCAGCATAATAGTCAGCAAATCTCCGTTCATTTCCACCTCCATGGATTGTAATTTGTCAACCGTGTCGAAAAACGATGACAGGTGATCGCGTGTATTATCGATGTCGCGCATTTTGTGTTGCAGAAGCTGTTTTAATAGATTAGCTTTGCGGGCGGGACCCTTAGAAACGTATATTGTTTCGAGTTTATCCCAGATCGCTTTGGACGTTTGACAGTCTCGAACTTGTTTGAGTTCGGATGGAGAAATTGCTAATATCAAATCTGACCTGGCTTTGCGGTCTTGTTTGATCCATTCTACGAGATTTACCGCGGTTGATTCGTCGTCGGCGTTGGCTTCTGGTTTTTCACCGCATACATAACCCCATGCATCGTTCTTGATCAGAAGTGCTTTGACTTGTATCCTCCATGTGTCGTAGTTTTCTTTTGTGAGCGTCTCGAGACGAACGGAACTCATCGCGTTCGAGAATGCCATGCTGATAATTTCTACACACCTGGATTATAAATACCGGGTGGCAGTATGTTTTGTGATTGATCACTTTTTAGTTTTTGTGAATTTATTTCGTTTTACCACACTGGGCCCATAACCTATTGAGATGTACGCGTGGAACTTATTGACAATGTTTAGAAACAAAAGGCAAGTGCGAGTATATGCGTTTTGTTATTGGCATACTGCGATAATGTTCATTTATACAGAGAGGAGCGTAAATCATGTTTCAACAAAATTGGACCTTTGGGATTGAATAAATATGAAACAAATGTATATTTATGTCAAAATGTCGATTTGCGTTCTGTATTATAAGTTAATTAATATAATAAAAAAAGATTTGAGTCAAGAGCTTAATTATTTTTTGAGATAGAGTGCACACCGTTTTTAAAAATGTAGTTCCGAGAAAAACGTGTTTAATGTTTAATTTTAGTGTATTTATTACCCGGTTACTACTTATGGAAATGTAAATATCTTGGGAACGGTTTGGAAATTACCCTAAAATATTTTTTCAAAAATAAAAGGTTTTCTTTCCAAGCGTATACAAATCTTAAGTTTGAAGTTTTATAATTTTAACTTTAGCCGTTTGGACTGTAAAGCGCTCACACACACATACAAATTATGTTATACAACTATTATCATACCTTGCCACATTGCTCATGATTACTCCTTCTCTTAAAATTGACAATTCTAAATCAGCCATCATTGTTGTAAACTAAATTTAGAAGTTCGTGTAATAAATAGAATATTTTTTAAAGTCTAAACATCTTTAAAAAACATAATTTACACACAGACACACACACACAGACGGACGTCATTCCAAAAATAATCGGAATCGATAGAGGGAAGGTCAAAACGTATATTACCGTTAAAATCTCGAGATAGAAATTTTTCGTGATTACAATATTTACTTATACTACGTATAAGAAAATAAAAAGTGCAATGAACCAATTTAACAAAATAATTTTTTTAAATTCTTTATTATATAATGGTTAAGTTACATAAGTAATTTTTACAAATACAAATAATATTTGTACTAGTTGAAATTAACACGAACCAGAATTCCAGTGAACCCATACTAAAAAAAAAGTCAATATAAATATATAATACAAGTAGTAGATTTTGTGCTTAGATATACAATGAAACCTAATCATACATTTACTAGAATTCATCCTTGATATTTATTTACTGGTGTAATCATATTATTTTCAATTTATTTTAGCATACCTACTCATCGATACAACCAGTGCTGATTGCAGTAACCAAATTAACAAATGAAATAACTTTATAATTTTAAATGGCCTAGTTATTTCAAATCATAACAATTACATCAAAAGAACCTCGAAATTATAAATACCTGTGTTGGGATTTTCACAAAGTTCAAGACCTAGAAAACAAGCATTTTGAAATGTTACGGTGTCTCCGTCTAGTTTGATGCCACACATTGGTGCTTCGGTATCTGGACAATTTATATGGCAATTCGAAGTTACTGGTGAAAAACCAGCCACCAACAGCAACACTAAGAGAAAAATAAATATAGAAACTTATGGGCTTATATTTGAAATAATATAACTTACCTAAAGCGCAAAAATACACAAAGACTTTCATTTTGTTTATATGATTTTGTTAGTTCAATAGATTTGAATATAATTATTAAACCAAGAGAATTGCTTTATTTATAAAACGGAGGGACATAAATATTTTCAAATCAAATTTTTTTATCGAACTAAAGCAATTCATTTTATTATTACCTTACGAGACAAATTAAAACCTCGGCACGTGTACGAACACGTAGATGCATTTTAAAGTTAAAACGTTATATTGTATATCAAGACATGAATTTTATGTATTCACTTGAATCCGAATTTATCAATATAATTTTTCTAATTCATATTTCTTATAAAAATTGAATAAAACTAGTAGAAACAATACAATACTAAACAGCAGGCTGACAATTTTTAAAATAAACTTCTCTACGCTACTGAACTTATGCTCACTGTATTTTAATAGTTATAATATTCTATTGTTCGATAAGGTACTAATAAAATTAATCGCTTTATGCTGAAACAGAAATTCTAATTTGAATACTAAATTTGTTATACCAGAAGAAAATATTTACGATTTGCGTCTTAATAAAAATCATTTACTGTGTCTTGCATTTGACTTTCTTATACAGAGTGATCGAAAAAGACTGGCTGTTACATAATTATCTTTTATCACTGTTCTTGTCAAAACTACCTTCTTTTTTTAAAGTTACGCCACTGGTTACTTGTTGTACATTTGTCAGTTCAGTTTTGCGCTTGCGCAGTAAGTCTCTTAGCAAAATGGAAGTAAGGTTTGCTTTTCTACTTGTTACGTAACAGCCAGTCTTTTTCGATCACTCCGTATATGTAGGGATTCATAGAGAAGGATATTTAAGTACTTATTTTTAAACATTCAAAAGAATAAATTATTCGAATATTTTCAATTAATATATATTTTAAATACTTAAGAATATGGTTGATTCTAAAATTGCATTAACACTATCAAAATATAAATAAAACATCTGCAGTGTCATGCACCGAACTTTCTTATACGCATTTGGGTTAAACCATTTCGTAGTTTCATTATTTATCTAATTTATAATATCTATTCAAAAATAGAAGGTACACACCCCAGGCATATGCAAATCTTAAGTTTAAAGTTTCATAATTTTAGCTTCAACCGTTTAGGCTGTGGAGAACATACATACACACACACACACACAAACACAACACACACACACACACACACACACAAGTGTGTGTGTGTGTGTGTGTGTGTGTGTGTGTGTGTGTGTGTGTGTGTGTGTGCGTGAGCGTGTGCGTGCGCGTGCGCGTGCGCGTGTGTGTGCGTGTGTGTGCGTGTGTGTGCGTGTGTGTGCGTGTGTGTGCATGTGTGAGCGTGTGTGTGCGTGTGTGTGCGTGTGTGTGTCTGTGTGTGTCTGTGTATGTCTGTGTGTGTCTGCGTGTGTCTGTGTGTGTCTGTGTGTGTCTTGTGTGTCTGTGTGTGTCTGTGTGGGTCTGTGTGGGTCTGTGTGGGTCTGTGTGTGTATGTGTGTCTGTGTGTGTCTGTGTGTGTCTGTGTGTGTCTGTGTGTGTGTCTGTGTCTGTGTGTGTGTGTGTGTGTGTGTCTGTGTGTGTGTGTGTGTCTGTGTGTCTGTGTGTGTGTGTGTGTGTGTGTGTCTGTGTGTGTGTGTCTGTGTGTGTGTGTCTGTGTGTGTGTGTGTGTCTGTGTGTGTGTGTCAGTGTGCGTGTCCCATTGTGACCCATTAACGCCGGCGCGACCAAATCTTTCCACGACTTTGCTTTGGCGAGGTTTTCCAGCCAATTGGAATACAAAACCTGTTTTCTTATAGGAAATTTTCTCATTTTACGATTTTAGGATAAAATTCCACCTACAACCTCACCCCGAGCGTGTACAGGGGTGTAAAGTAGTTCAAAACCGAAAAAATTGCTTTCTCAGCGACCAAAACGTGCCACTACTTTTTGATAGATTGCGTTTATGACAAATTTGAGTTTGGGGATGTTTGTCACATATCAAAAAGCATGTTTCCAGGGATTTTTATAATTTTTCTCCTTCACCGTCTATATACCCCCGGCAAAGGGGTGAAGAAGGAAAATTATAAAAATCCCTGGAAACTTGTTTTTTTGATGTGACAAACATTCCCAAACTCAAATTTGGAATGCCACTGTCGTCTTGCTTGCTTTAAACCGTAAATTGCGCGGTTTAATTTACATACTTGATTTCCCTTGCGTATCTGTGTTAACATGTCTCGAACTCTATTGTGGAGATGAGGATCTTTTTCTCTCACGACCATCAAATTCTTCGATGAATTTTACTTCTCGAGAAATTCTGATTTTTCTTTCGTTTGGAATCCAGATGCGGTAGGCCTGGGAGATTTCGAGTAGCCGACAAACAGACCCTTGAGAGCCTTAGGTTCAAATTTGCCTTTTCCTGGTTGTTTATCAAGGACAAATGCCTTGCAACCGAATACCTTGAAGAAGTTGAAGTGTGGACGTCTACTGGTCCACTGTTCAAAAGGGATTCCTCCGTTGAGACTTCTGGTTGGACATCGGTTACGGATGAAGTTAGCGGTAGCGTTGGCTTCTGCCCAGAACGATGATTTCATGCCGAATTCGATTAGCATGCATCGCGCCATCTCTACTAATGTCCTGTTCTTTCTCTCAATCACTCCATTCTGTTGTGGGGTGTATGGGGTTGTGAGTCGTCTCTGAATTCCGTTTTTCTTGAGGATGTCGTCCATTCGAGCATTACAAAATTCCTTGCCGTTGTCTGTTTGTAATGCCTTGATTTTGTGTCCGGTTTGGTTTTCAGCGTAGGTTTTGAATTCTAAAAATGTCTCGATGACTTGGTCTTTGCTTTTGAGGAAGTAAACGTTGCACCAACTGGTGTGATCATCGGTAAGTGTGAGGAAGTACCTTGCTCTACTCTCTACTCTCATAGGTCCACATAAATCTGAGTGAACTATTTGTAGTGGATTGAACGATTTTTCGATGCGTGCGGGAAATGGTTTCCTCGTCAATTTACAGGTGATGCAAATTTCACACGCAGGAATAATTTTTTTGGAGTCATCGGGTTCTTTTATGTGGGAATTTTTCATCAGGAGTTTGACATCGTTATAGTTTAAGTGGCCAAGACGTCGATGCCATTTCGTGGTTGAGGAATAGTCATTTTGTGTTGAGTTCGCCTGTGGATCAGCTTGACTTAGGTAATATAAGTCATTTATGCGATACGCGTGGAGTCGAGTATTACCATTTGCATCTAGGACTGTTGCTTCTTGCTTGTTGAAAATGACCGTGTTGTTTCGATCAACTAGTTTGGCTACTGAGAGGAGGTTTGTTCTCTAATCTGGAACAAGAAATGTTTTCAAGCGTGATGCATTTGGTATGGTTACCAATGTTTTTTGGAATCTTGACACTTCCTTTGGCATGAATTTGTGTTGTCGCGCTGCTTGCCAGACGGAGTCCACTGCGAATCTCCTCTGCTTTGGTGAATAATGTGCTGTCATTGCAAAGGTGAGATGTAGCTCCACTGTCTAACACCATCTGGATGTATTTTGATGAGGCGATGGATCGTCTTCAATGTTGCAGGCGTCGGCAAAGTTTCGTCGGTCAAGTTTCCTTTTTGCTCTTCTTTCTTCTTCTGCGAATCGGCTTTCTTCTTCTTTCTGCACTTAGAAATAACATGCCCTTTGAATTTACAGAAATGGCAGATTAGTTTCGAACGGTTTTCTCCTTGTCTGGGATTTTTCTCGTTCTGTCTTCTGAGTTGCGACGATGCTGAGTATGGACCTTGGTTCCTAGAGAGGAAGGCACCGGTTGAAGTGGGAACAGATTTCCGCTTCCTCGCCTTACTTTCTTCGACGATTTTGATTTTGAGAGATTCCGCGGATGAAAGAGCGTCGCGAGATTCTATGGCGCATCTGAGGTTTTCGAACGATTCTGGTAGGCTATAAAGCAGCATAATAGTCAGCAAATCTCCGTTCATTTCCACCTCCATGGATTGTAATTTGTCAACCGTGTCGAAAAACGATGACAGGTGATCGCGTGTATTATCGATGTCGCGCATTTTGTGTTGCAGAAGCTGTTTTAATAGATTAGCTTTGCGGGCGGGACCCTTAGAAACGTATATTGTTTCGAGTTTATCCCAGATCGCTTTGGACGTTTGACAGTCTCGAACTTGTTTGAGTTCGGATGGAGAAATTGCTAATATCAAATCTGACCTGGCTTTGCGGTCTTGTTTGATCCATTCTACGAGATTTACCGCGGTTGATTCGTCGTCGGCGTTGGCTTCTGGTTTTTCACCGCATACATAACCCCATGCATCGTTCTTGATCAGAAGTGCTTTGACTTGTATCCTCCATGTGTCGTAGTTTTCTTTTGTGAGCGTCTCGAGACCAACGGAACTCATCGCGTTCGAGAATGCCATGCTGATAATTTCTACACACCTGGATTATAAATACCGGGTGGCAGTATGTTTTGTGATTGATCACTTTTTAGTTTTTGTGAATTTATTTCGTTTTACCACACTGGGCCCATAACCTATTGAGATGTACGCGTGGAACTTATTGACAATGTTTAGAAACAAAAGGCAAGTGCGAGTATATGCGTTTTGTTATTGGCATACTGCGATAATGTTCATTTATACAGAGAGGAGCGTAAATCATGTTTCAACAAAATTGGACCTTTGGGATTGAATAAATATGAAACAAATGTATATTTATGTCAAAATGTCGATTTGCGTTCTGTATTATAAGTTAATTAATATAATAAAAAAAGATTTGAGTCAAGAGCTTAATTATTTTTTGAGATAGAGTGCACACCGTTTTTAAAAATGTAGTTCCGAGAAAAACGTGTTTAATGTTTAATTTTAGTGTATTTATTACCCGGTTACTACTTATGGAAATGTAAATATCTTGGGAACGGTTTGGAAATTACCCTAAAATATTTTTTCAAAAATAAAAGGTTTTCTTTCCAAGCGTATACAAATCTTAAGTTTGAAGTTTTATAATTTTAACTTTAGCCGTTTGGACTGTAAAGCGCTCACACACACATACAAATTATGTTATACAACTATTATCATACCTTGCCACATTGCTCATGATTACTCCTTCTCTTAAAATTGACAATTCTAAATCAGCCATCATTGTTGTAAACTAAATTTAGAAGTTCGTGTAATAAATAGAATATTTTTTAAAGTCTAAACATCTTTAAAAAACATAATTTACACACAGACACACACACACAGACGGACGTCATTCCAAAAATAATCGGAATCGATAGAGGGAAGGTCAAAACGTATATTACCGTTAAAATCTCGAGATAGAAATTTTTCGTGATTACAATATTTACTTATACTACGTATAAGAAAATAAAAAGTGCAATGAACCAATTTAACAAAATAATTTTTTTAAATTCTTTATTATATAATGGTTAAGTTACATAAGTAATTTTTACAAATACAAATAATATTTGTACTAGTTGAAATTAACACGAACCAGAATTCCAGTGAACCCATACTAAAAAAAAAGTCAATATAAATATATAATACAAGTAGTAGATTTTGTGCTTAGATATACAATGAAACCTAATCATACATTTACTAGAATTCATCCTTGATATTTATTTACTGGTGT
>OX122909.1:4710038-4890038 GCA_944738965.1 Nebria brevicollis | reverse complement strand
AAATTAAAGGTATTAATATTTCGCATATTTTTTGTTGCAATTTTTTTTTCAAGAAGAGTGCTGGTTTCTAAATAATTGCAAATTGAAAATTCTTATTATTATATTTATTGTTACATAAATTGCATCATCTGCGTCTGTCAATTGTTTAACAAAAAGCAAAATAGACTCAAATAATTTGGAGTTTGACATTTTATATTTATTCTAAGAAATATATCTAGTGTAAAAGTTAAGTGTAAGACATTGCCGATATTTTTACAAGTAAATGATGATTTATCTTATTATTGTTTTATAATGTATTAACAAAAAAGAAGCAGAACACTGTATTGTTTATTCGTTAAAATATTTATCTTGAAACTAGAAATGTTTGAAAACGTAATTACGAGTACCTAAATTACATGGTATATCGTGAGCCTTGTTGTGCTTATGTATCGTTTAATTGCAGACAACATTTTGTTTTAAACTTTATCTGATAAACAAGTAACTTATATAATCTTAATATCGAATTTGGAATTTCCAAAACACAAAGTGACACACCCAACCAAATATTGGCAATACAATACAAATAATGCACAAATATAACGCAAAGTGTAATGAGACTGTTGTGTTAAATGAATACCAAATGTAACAGAATACTATATTTTGTAACCAATAAATCACATGATAACCAATCTCTGCTTTCTTGGATATTGATTCAATCGGCTTAAAAATTGACACAAAGCCAGCCATAGCGCCTGCAATTAATTGTTCAAAAGTAGTGCACATATTTGCATATATTAAATGAATTGCTACTAGAGCTGAATTGGTAATAATGAAAACTGCAGTCCAACTTGGACAAATAGAAGCGAACAGACTGAACACTAGTATACGTGGTCCTGAAATTGAAATACATGCAATATAATGACAGTAGGCTAAAAGACAAAGAAGTTTATTTCGTAAGAAACCATTTAATGATTTCGACTAGGCTTCTATTTCTGTTCTACATTTCGTCTTGCAATCTGTTTTTATTAAACAGAATTGATCGTTTATGGAAGAGATGGTAAATGATTGCAATGACTCAATAACATATTAAGATTCGCAGTTTATATCAACATAAAAAATTATGACGTAATCATGATTTGAAATTTAAGTGGTTTTGAAGTTAGGGAATTGTTATCGTTTATTTATCTCTCCGCTCATTACAAGCATAGTTGGCTCTTCTTTAAATATGTGAGATGAATAGCTGGCTAATGCGAGAAATGACGAATGCAACGGCTACATGAAAACCTATACAGCATTAATACATACCGACTGTAAAAAGTGTACTCAAAAAGTAAAGAAGTATGACACCCATTGGCATTGGATCGAGTGTAGCTGTTGGGTCCGCATCATCTTTGGAAACGTTTCCGCTAATTCGGTTTTTCTTGTTCAACAAAATTATTGACATAGCGATGCTTGTTAACGACATAATAATTGAAACAAGTCGAGATACACCTGCAGAGAAATATACCGTTACCAATATGTATGAACAATTGTTAAATTCATTTTAATTGTAACTTTATGTTGTACAGGAAATCAACATGAAATATGAATAACAAATGATGCATTGCTATAAACATAAAATATTAATATTGAATTCTTAACATTTATTTATTTCGTTTAATACCCGGTTTTATAAAGGCAAGATACATTAACTTTAGTTGTAAATATGACAAAATAAAATCGGAATTTTGACAATAGTATACTATGTTTAAGTGATTTATAAAACCGGGCATTGCTGTACTAAACAGTAATAATATGAAAAAGCATACCGATATTTCGTTCACTAGCAGCAATTGCAATCTGTAAGATAAACTGCATGGCGCTTTCCATGTAGCATTCGTACGAAATTAACACTTGCACATTAAATTCGTTCCTTGCCAACCATTTAAACTCATCAAATTGATCCTCATCTTGATTATTAATTTCTAGTTGTTTAATCTTGAATATAGACTTCACTGAATTCCAATGTTGAACAATCGGTTCAAGATTATAGACACCAATGAGACTTTTAATAATATGATTGCGTATGCCGTAACTAAACAATAGAAAAATTTAATTAATGCGACACGCCACAGCAACGTTAGAATATTTATATTTTTATTCATAGCATGCTGTGCGTGGTACTAAAGAAATTGTCAGTTGATCGTAAATTTAAAATTTGTTGCTCATTTTTCTCTAAAGATATTACAAGTAGAAACCAAAAAGGATGTTTAAGTGCACGAATCATGATGTTCGCAATTTAAATCCACTTGGCTAATAATATATTGGGCGCCAAAGAAAAACAACGATATAAAATATTCTTTTTAAATACAATGTATTTAAAAAGAATATTTAATATCGTTGTTTTTCTTTGGGGCCCAATATATTATTAGCCAAGTAAATAAATGAAATACTACAATTAATTTCAGTATTCCTCTGATGTTGAAATATGTTTACTTTCTTCTACGAAGTATTTAGTAGATATTGCAATCAAACAAAAATTCATTTCGAGATTTTATCGGAAAAAAACCTATAGATCTTCCCTGAATAGTAGTGATGGACCGAGACGAGATAATACGAGAATATACAAAGTCTCGTCTCGATTTCGAAAATATTAATAATTATCAGTTTCGTCTCGGGCTCGTCTCGATTCACGTATAACGTTAATCGGAATCATGAGTCAATATTTAGAGAAAAGTTGAAGCTTATGATGAAAGACCTCATAGAACATATGCTTAAATGATATATCCTAAGATTGATATTGAACTAATTTTAGGTATAAAAATAAATTCAAGCCCGCTGCTAAAATTTTGAAACACCTTCTAGCACTCCGAAACGTGTTAAGGTTGTATGAGACATAAATTAAAAATGCTAAAAAGCTATTCATCTTTCGTATATAAGTTGATGTTATTACTGTCAACATTTCAGCAAAATTTCATGAAATTTTACGCGGTAGTTTAGGAGATTGAAAATTTTCATTTAACATGGGCTCTTATGAAGTTTCACGATTTTTCCTCTTCATTTGTAAAAAAACAATATAAATAATGCTAACGGGACCTTCAAACGTTAATATAATTATTGCCACATGTTTAATAGAGTTCAATTCAAAAAATTAATATGATTTACACGGTTAAATTTGAAATATTCAATATAAAGTACAAATATTCAGACTATCTGACGGTAGACATGTAACGACATGGCAAAAATGTTGGCCGACCGAGTGAGTGACATTAATAGTTGGCGTAACTTTTCCCTCTTAAAAATTTAAATGACTAATATAATTATTTACAATTAAACATAAGTTTTAACAAAAATTTAATAGAGTATGCTTTACAAATAACACTTGTTAACTGCAATTAAATTTTTTTTAACCAAAAACTTTGGCTCCAGCTGTCAGATTCTACATTCTACCAACTTATTATTAATCGCGGTGTTGCCGATGTGAAAATGAAAGTATAACTATAAATAGCGAAATTTCTATATGTCATATGATTGCGCCTTTTGGCTGAGATTGTCCGTCTCGAACAACCTTAACAGACTCGGACTCACTCGGAGCAATTTGCAGCGGGTTAGCCTAACCGGTACTCCTTATTTATTGCTAGTTACTGTAAAGACGTATGCTGATCTCTTATTTACCTATGCTATATTTAGTGAGAAAGTTAAATAATTATAATTGAAATTACGAAATCTTTAAAGGCTAATTTATAGTATACATATCGTAGCCAACGTAACTAAAAGACTACAATTCAGTCTTAGATGTATTAAACGCAGTAGTGTTTATTGCAATCATTGTATATTATTTTTATTATTCAATGTTCTATTACACAATTCCACCCTAATAAAATTATCTTAAACATCTAGTTTGAATTGAATAGATGTTGCATTATTTGTATATTTCATTAGAAATGCAAGTACTTTCGTATTTGTTTGAAAACCCTGCAGAGTTTGCTAGAAAACACGTAATTATAAATGACACGCAAACTAACCTAGTGTAATAACGTGAATTCCAAGTTATAAAGAAGCTTGGTCCAATAATGAATAATAACGTTAAAGTAGCAAATAACCATTGTTGAACTAATAAGTAACGGACCACTAAAAACCAATCCGTGAACACATCTAGTACGTATAAAGCCATTGATGGTCCTTTCAGTATAAAATTTAATAGGGTAACTCGCCATTCGCTACCAAATATAGAGTTAAATTTATATGAAAAGTTTAAAAGGCCAGCGGTAATAATGGCTCCTATAGTTTGGCAGATAATGAAGATGACGCATGGAACTGCAAAAAGAAGGAGAAATTCATATAATTTATTACTACTTATTATACTACTTATTATACTACTTATTATATCGAATCCAATATATAATTGATATGAATTATTTTAGTTTGACAAGCGAGCGAACAAGTTACTAACAATTATCTAGAAATACGTGTATGTATGGGAGACTTGGAATATTTGAGACCACGTTATGTTTCCCCACACATACCGTGGTCTCAAATATTCCAAGTCTCCCATACATACACGTATCTCTAGATAATTGTTAGTAACTGTTTA
The DNA here is from genome assembly GCA_944738965.1 of Nebria brevicollis. Taxonomy (NCBI): domain Eukaryota; kingdom Metazoa; phylum Arthropoda; class Insecta; order Coleoptera; family Carabidae; genus Nebria; species Nebria brevicollis. The sequence continues at coordinate 4,885,486 of OX122909.1, read as the reverse complement.
AATAAAATACTTTTGAACCCTTTAGAGGTTTGATTTTCGATGTATAGAGATATTTTGTGGATAACTTCATGTTGTAGAAGTTAAATTCAACTGATTAAGCTTGTGTAACACAGAAAATGCTAAGATTTTTCACTTATTTAAGTATAATATCAAGAATGTCTACCTATTATAATACTATTAATTAAGTGTAGTTGATCGTATCCAAAAATATTATGTGCAAGGATGGTTCATTGGAAGTTGGATAATATCAGATAAATCAAAATTCTTCTTGACCGAAACGTTAGCGAAATTTGGTTGATTTATCTGATATTATCCAACTTCCGATGAACCATTCTTGCACATACCATTAATGTTTGAAAATATTTAAGCCAATATAAATGTTTGTTACGTAATTAATTATGTTGTCGGCAATACTCATGCCTGACTTCAAATTGAATATAATATGCACAATCTATATTTTACACATATAAGTATGTTTGGTCCTATGTCCAGACATATCAATGGTAATGATATCAGTAAATAAGTGTCATACTTCATTGCAAGATTAAAATTGCCCTCAATTTAATTAAGGAAAACAACTTAATTAAAAAAAAATTCACGCGGAAGTGTTATTCTTGCTTTAATAGAAACAGCTGCACAAGAGATCTCAAATAAAACAAGAAGACTGAGAAAAGCTATGCTAAAAATGGTGCAATCACGTGCAAGAATTGGTCACTGAAAAAGATCACTGCTGATTGATGAACTAAGAATTATCTACAAAACATATCAATTGACTTGCTTATGGCTATGCCCTTACAAATAAAAATAAAATCCCATAAAATTCCTCTTTTTGCACAAAAAAAAGAAAAAATTGGCGTTGTATGAACAACGTCTCAAACATCCCAATAGAATGTGGCATATATATCGTGCGTAAGTATGTAATAATATAATAAAATATGATATTTTAAGTAAATGACAATATATAGGCTCACCTTCTATGCGATGATTTTAATATATATGAATGAATGATATAAATTTAAAAAATGTTACAGACATGGCAAGTCTGCTCTATGAATGTAGGCAAGGTTTTTTTATGACGAACGGAAATAGAGTAATATTGTTGAAAATATGGGTGCAAATGGTAAGTGTTTGTTTTTTTGAAACACAACTGGTACTCGGACAATTAGTTTCCCGAAAAGTTGTACTCATGGAATTTTTGATCCGACTATTCGAACCGATATTTTAGAGTTATGTATATATTAATCTTTAATATAATGTAAAAAAAACTTTTAAAATGATTAGTTATTGCACATAAATATGTTAGTAAATAACGTATATCATGAATACCTTCCTCGACACCCAAATATATATTTTATGTTTTATTTGTAAGTTATTATGGATGGTACATAAAGATTTATTAAGTTAAAACATATTCCAGTTATATGTTAAATATGTTAAATATATTTGTGATTAATTATTACAATTCACGAAATGTGAAAGTATATATACTATGAGGTCATAAAAAACTCAGACTTCAAAAAAAAATATTACAAAATTTTGGGGGTTCAATTATCTAATATGGTCTTCTAGATTAAGAGAAAATAAGTATATATTATCCAAGCACTCCATGTAGCGCAATGAATTGCATTTCGTTAGAATATACAATTAATTAATGACTGCGATCAATACACAATCTAATATATATCCAGTCACTCTAGTCTTGTGATTTCATAAGTATTAGAAGAGTAATTAGAAAACTTACGTGGCAATATGAAATCCCGATATTCGACTACAGTAAACGTTTGTACTGATATATGGGCAATCGCTTGTGATAATAATCCAAAAATCATTAATTGCTGGCAGTCGTTGATTAATAATGCAACCATTTTCATCTTTTCATAGTCGTTGGGTAAAATTTTTCTGTATTTGAGCGGGTAATACAATGATTCCAGATTTATTAAAGCCAACAGAATGCCACTAACAAAATGCAAACTTGGCTTGATACTTTGATTAGCTTCGTATAATCTAATTGTCCTATTATAAATAAAGATATTAATTCAATTCATTTGAAGCAACTAACTTTCATTGTATTACTAGATCATACGAACTATTAAGAAAGTAAGAATCTTTACCAAATTCGATCGAGTATTGCTGAATAAAGTGATGGTATCAGCGCTGCTGCTATAGCAAATGCACCTAGGAGCCATTGGTTATTTGCCATGTAAAAGAAACCTACAATGACACTGGACAATGAAAGCAAGGTTATAATGAATGTTGATAATAAAAGCAATATTCGAAGTTTAAAATTTAATTTATTTTTGGTAAAAACATTTTTTGCCAAAGAAATTGAAGCGTTATGTACACGTTGCTGTTGTCGCTGTAATTGTTGTTTTTGTGTTAGTACTTGTTTCACATGCACTTGTAGTTCTTGTACGTTTTTTTCTTTGATTCGTAGAATTTCTTCTAGTTCTTCTAAAGCTGTTACTTCCAGTTCATATAAGTTTATTGGTTGTACGCTTAGGTTGGAACTATCATCTTTTACAATTAAATCTTGTAAATCAATATCATCGGTATATGATTCTTCCTCATCTATACTTTTATCAGTTGTCTGAGTGGTACCAATATCTTCCAAATCTTTTTCACTGATATTTCGTTTTATTTGGTGGCAGTCCTTACTTGAAACATTTTGTTGCCCCAAAACAGACGCATCTGATAATACTAGATCATGTTGTATGCTTGTATCACATTCGATTAAATTGTGTAGTTCATTTACTTCTGTGTCGTGTAGAGCTTTATCAGAAATGTTACTTCTGCTTACATTTTGTAATTGAATACTACTGTTTATTTCAAATTGTCCTAGTTCCTGGGCTTGACTCTCTAAATCCAAGCCTTCAGTTGAACTCTCAAAATCATCGTTTGATGCTATTGTACTCCACGACGATGAATCACTAATTCCGTCTAAATATACACCCTTACTTAGCATTTTTAAAGAAGAGAATATAGCATTTAAATTTTATTAAGTAAGGTAGCTGATTAGAATGGAACGTCAAAAATTTTCTGCAAAAAGGAATAAGTTTTCATATTGGTAGCAAATTTATGTTCGTAGTTTAATGAAGCGAATTAAGTTTTTAAGAATAAATTAGAATGGCGAAAGATAGTCAAGATGTAAGTAATTGTCTGATATCCCATTTATTGTAAATTTATGTATAAAATATGATTAGTATGACTAAATTTTAAAAAAATAATACGAAATGTTTTTACGTACATAAAACCAATTCAAAATTATAAACACTCTTTTGCTATTTACCAATAAATTTAATAATTTAAGTACTACACTTTGAAAATGAAATCGAGAAGTTTAGTGGTAAAAATAATTTGAAAACAGTTTGGTAGTATTTTATTTTGAGCTCTAAAACGAACAGAAAAGTTTATTTTAAACCATGCGATGCCTCTATACAGAAAAAATCATTTATATTTCAGAAAGTCAGATTAGTTCTCTAATGTGATTAGTAATAAATCATTGTAGTGTATTATAACCCTTCTCATATAATAATAATGTTGAAGCCACATTTCATTTTATATATATACTTGCATGAATGAGCGGTATATATACTTGATTAATCATATTTTCATTTAATGATAAAACAATATGCAAGAGACGCTGAATTATGTTAAATAAGGTGTAGCAGGTGTTTTCATAAAATGGATTCGTGTATATAAACGAAATAATATGTTTATCTTCGAATATTAGAAAATACAGCTTATTAAGAAGTTTTATAAAATCATTTTTCTAATAACATTAACACAATTCACTCAATTTTTTTTAAAGATTTGTTAGCAATCTAATCTTAAATCTGAGCAAAATACTTTGCAAGAGTTCTTGGCATTCCAAGTTAAATATAATAAAGACCCTAGCTTAACTGACAAGAGTTGTTCATTTAATAGAGGTTAGCGCTGTTCGCAGTATAGCACCTGTAATAGTAATTTTCAAATTTCAAGTATTATAAAATAATTAATATTTTGGTTTTATAAATTGACGTGTTTTGTTGAATATAAAACTTAATTTTAGTTTAAATATAAAATATAAATACAATAAGTTATTAAGTCATAAGTCATTAAATACCGTCTCGTTTTGTTATTTATGTTAAATTTGTAATTGTTTTTTTTCTGTCTCTTGAAATATATGTCATTCCTACACTTTTATTAGGTGAAAATACAAGAACTTCACAATACACTACAACACTCGTAGATATACAATATAATTTAATCGTCCACGAAATATAAATAGGTAATCAATAAATATTCTGCACCAAAGATAAAATTGATTAGATATCAATTTATATTTAAAACAAGATAGTGTATAAGCTGCTTATATTATCTTTAAGTAACCTTAAGTAGGTATATTTTGTTTTGGTAGAACAGATACCAAAATAAAAATTTTCTTGAATTCTTAGATTTTAAAATTTAATAATATGCATTATTATTTCACATGTTTCAGTTACAAGTATAATGGAATTAAGAAACATCAAATAAATTGTAAACAAAACCTGTGTGAATAACATTAATAATTCTTAAGCAGTGTTTGTTAAAAGACATGTTAAATACGCTTACAAATTTTAAAAATGTTTTAAGTTTGTAAATTATAAAAACGTATTTCATATTTTGTATTTTTACTTCCCTATACGCAGTATACGTATTGTAATCAAGAAAATTTTCGATCTGGAGATTTTAACGGAAATATACTGTGACGAAGTTATGGCCCTTCTACATGGCCACGAGGCTAGAGTGCTTGACTTTTAAAATTTTGGTTCATAACCGCATAGAACGGTTTCTTATTGCTCAAATATTAATTCTTCAACAAACAAGTGTTCAGAGTTCATGAACTGTGAATCCACACCTGCTCCACAACCAAACGGGCCCTTCGGGCCAAGTGCATAAGGGATAATCTTCGGATGAATTCTCTATCTAGAAGGGAAAATATTCCTGCAGGATCCCCATCACCGGCTACCCTAACCTCATAGGTGGAAAATCTCCCAGGGATTTTTGACTTTTCCAACCAAGAGCCGGAGACCAGATCCACGGAATTGGAGTCAAGCGAGGAAACCCTGACCCCAATGGAGAAAGAACCTCCAAACATCAACCCCTTCCTGGGAAAAACCAAGTAGGTAGGTAGGTAGGATTGAAATTTAAAGGCATATTCACACCATAAACTATAATATGAAATAAACTAACATTTAAAATATATGTTGTGTAAAAATAAAATTATAAACTTAAAATCTATTAAATGTAAAATATTAATGAAAAGGATTAAAAATGTATACATAAATAAATAAAATGTACAGGTTTAAAATTGTTAAAATAAATGATATTGTAAAATATTATTTAGTGCAAAAAAATACGTGTATAAATAAATTTAAATGACAAAGCTAGCACTTTAAAATAAAGGCAAAAAGACCTGTATTCCTGAAGAACAGGACGACTCTGTCCATGAGTGTCGAATGGTCACCCAGGGCAACCGACAGGTCAAGTGACAGACCCGCCCTGTTTCGCTGCTCGGTAAACTGGGAGCACTCCAACAAAACGTGCGCCACTGTCAAAGCAGTGTCACACGTTTCGCACATCGGAGCCTCCTCACGGCGCAGAAGATGGCCATGCGTCCACCAGGCGTGCCCTATCCGGAGTCTCGCCACAGTGACCTCCTCTTTTCGGGATGCTCTATGGGAAGAATCCCATGCCTTCACCTTTTGCTTAACAATCCTGAGCTTATTTTGTTCTATGTAACTCCACCTTTCTTGCCATTGATTTATGATCAGATGCTTGAAAAGACTCTTGAGGTCATCTGCAAGCATCCGATCATAATCAGTAGTGGCCTTGGAGAAAGCTCTTTTAGCTGCCGCATCAGCTGATTCATTCCGGCGAATACCAACATGACTCGGTACCCAAATAAAGCGTACGATAGACCCTTTTGACGATAGTGTCATCAAGGTTGCTTGTATCTGCTGCAAGAGAGGATGTTTAGGGTACAAAGAATCAATCGCTTTCAAAGCGCTCATCGAGTCCGACACAAGAACGAAAGAATTACGTGCGAGTCTGCAAATATAGAGAAGTGCTTGGTAGAGTGCATACAGCTCTGCCGTGTATACGGACAAGAGTTTGCGAAGTCGAAACTCACACGCACCTCTTGCCGATATAAAAGCACATGCAACCCTGTCGTTGCTCTTCGAACCGCCGGTGTAAATGCGAATCCATTGCCGATAGTTGGCAATGATTCGAGCAAACTCAAGTTGGAACAGAATGGGTGGAGGAGCAGATCGATCTAGCTTTGAAAGCGCATAGTTGGTATTCGGACGGGAGAATGTCCAAGGAGGAAAGGGGCTGAAAGAAGTTTCTAGGGTTGAAGGAAGTTCAAAATTAACTTCTCCAAGAATATTGCGAGATTTGATAGAAAAGTAACCCACCGAACGAGCCCTCCATTCATAAATCTCCGCAAATTGTTGACCAAAGACAGTGTCAAACACCAGGTGATATGGTTTTGACTTCATGGCGGCCGTGTAGTTCATGGTCAAAAGACTGCGACGATCATACAGTACACTTGGTATTGGACTGGTACGAAAAGCACCAGTAGAAACACGAATACCAGTATGGTGTATCGTATTAATGGTTTTGATAACGGATGGCCTGGCAGACGCGTAAGCGATACAGTCGTAGTCCAGCTTGGAGCATATCAAAGCCCGATACAGGCGCAGCATAGAAATTTTATCTGCACCCCACGATTTAGAAGTCGCAATAGATTTAGAGAAAGCCGACATTTTGCCTTCAAATCCACAAGATGGGCACGCCAGTTAAACTTCTTGTCAAATAGAAGACCAATAAAACGGACAGTATCCGCAAATGGTAGATCAGTACCGTTGAGAGAGAGAACACGAACTAAGTGAAGGTGACGGCGTTGACAGAAATGAATGCACTCAGTCTTGGCCGCAGAAAATTCGAAACCTTGCTCAGTGGCCCAGGTATGAAGACGATTGAAGGTTAACTGCAGCTAACGCTCTATGGAAGCCATATTGCGAGAACTACAGAAAATCGCCAAATCGTCCACGTACATGGATCCCTGCACAGGTGAGCGGATACACTGAGCAACACCGTTGATGGCCACGGCAAACCACGTGACACTCATAAAAGACCCTTGCGGAACTCTGTTTTCCTGAATAAAAATGTTGGAGAGGTCATTTCCTACACGAACTTGAAACTTCCTTAAGGAAAGAAAGCTTTCAAGAAATATGGAAAGATTACCTCTCAAGCCCCAGGAGTGTAAAGTGCGCATAGTACCAAAACGCCAAGTGGTATCATAGGCCCGGGCAATATCAAAAAACACAGCTATATGTTGCTTGTTGAGAGAAGCATCGCGGATGGTTGATTCAAGACTTATCAGGTGGTCTGCAGTGGAACGGTAACGGCGGAAACCGCACTGGATGTTATCCAAAAGGTTGTTTGATTCCAGGAACCAAGAAAGACGCATGCTGATCATGCGTTCCATTAGCTTGCAGACAAAACTGGTAAGCGAGACTGAGCGATAGCTAGATGGCAGTGTTTTATATTTTCCAGGCTTGAGGATTGGTACAATAATCGCATTACGCCATGGTGTTGATTGCATTGTATATTTCATCGCCCGGAGAAACAAAATTGAGACATTGGCGTTCCAAGATTGATTTTCGTGCGAGGAACTCAGATGGATAGTGATTGGAACTTGAGGTATCCGCGAAAGTGGATGCTATGATATTAGCAACATCAGACCGACAGGTAATGACATTGCCATTGATATTTAGGCCAGAAACAGTGCTAAATTTTGAGCGGCCAGATATATTTCAGACCTTCTCCCATACTTTAGAAACTGTTGTGGAGGTTGTAATGGAAGAAATGTGTTTCTGCCATGACGCTATATTACTCTTCCGAACATTTCTTCTAGCTTTTGCCTTGGCTTGGAAGTAATGGATCATATTCTCGGTGGTTGGAAATCGCCTGAAATGGCGAAAAATACGTCGTTTTTGTCGGATAGCAATCTTGCACTCATCGTTCCACCAGGGAACGGGTATTCTATTAGAATGATTAGGTGTTAGGGGAATACTTTCTTTCGCAGCAGAAAGCCCATTTTGGACAACGAGCATCAGAAGCTGAGCTCTGAAAAACTTTTAGAATGTTAGGAAAGTGGTCACTTTGATGCAAGTCTGAGTGCACATGCCACTCAAACAATGGAGCTATTGCTGCAGAACAGATCGTTAGATCAATTGCATTGAAAGATCTCCACGCGGAAAAAATGTGTCATGCTACCATCATTTAAGATGACAAGTGTACTTGCGGTGAATAGGTGTTCCAAAAGTCTACCGCGTTGATTAAGAGTTCTTGATCCCCATTCATGATTATGGGCGTTGAAATCACCCATAAGAATGAGTGGAGCAGGCAATTGATCAATTAAATCAACGATATCACGTATATCAACATTGTCGTTTGGCGGAAGATAGATAGAACATACAGTGACCAGAAGAGGAATTCAAAGTAATCTCCCCACAATACATATTTTCGCGAACCAAAATCGCTACTCCACCACGAGCTTGGCCATCAGTAGGCACATCAGTACGAAATACTGAGAAACCTCGTAGTGAAACAGCTCTGGTATCTTGAAAATGCTTTTCCTGTAAGCAAATGCAAGAGGGAGTCTTCTCGACATTGAGAGCTTTAAATTTCTCAAAATGGCTGTAGAAACCATTACAATTCCATTGTAATATGGGAGGCATTATTGAGTTATGGTAGATATTTCTAGCTCTTACCTAGAAAGTTTTATAGTTGTTACTTCCATTGGGGAAGATGATCTCGAAGAATGAAATCCCTTCTTTTTCGGAAATTTGGTGATGGCAGAACTTGAAACATTCGATGTTTCTCGAACCTCCATTGTTTGTTTTTTTGGAAATAATTTTCGGCGAAGTAGAAGGACTTGCCTTTAAATGAGTAATTTTGATCTTAGGTTTGGCGTTAACTTTTGTCTTAAATTGACTTATAATTTTGGTAGCTACATTCGAATTAGATTTTTAGTTTTGAGTAACACAAGATTTAGGAATGGCATTTTTAACTACGGAAGGCAAAATTGGATCGGTCGCTGAAATATTAGTTGAAGGAAGGCTATCGGTCTGAATGGCAATAGATTTTTTTATAACGGGTGTTGCAGCAATGGTTGCAAAAGAACGGCTAAACACAGGACTGGTCTGCGTTTTGTATTTCTTCCGAGCGTCGAAATAAGAAAGTTTGTCCGTAGTTTTAATGTCAATAATCTTTCTCTCTTCCTGATTGCGTGGACAATCAGAAAAGAAAAAACAATTAATGCAGCGGGCCGGACCCTTACATTCTTCACCCAAATGTTCCTGCTCACTGCACCGTGGACACACAGCCTGTGCGTCACAACGAGATGCAGTGTGCCCGAACTTCTGGCATTTGAAACAACGCATTGGTCTCGGAAAGTACGGTCTCACAGAGCAACTGTGAAACCCAACCTTAATCCTTTCTGGAAGCTTATCAACTCCAAAAGTTAAAACAACAGATGTCATGTTTTTAACTTTTTTTTTTCGTGGTAAGCCGTCGACAGTCTATGACACCCTGACTCACAAGTTCCCGTTTGCACTCGTCCATCCCAACAAACAGCATGTCGTAACAAGATATTACGCCCTGACATGAGTTGAGGGACTTGTGCGCCTCCACTACGATTGGCATTCCAAATAATATAGTCGCCTTCAAAAGTAATTTTGTTTGCAACGAATTTGCAGTTTCGACCAAAAGAGTACCATCGCGAAACCGTTTGGTGGATTTGGGTTCTCAACCAGCCAGTTCGTTCAGGCTCCTCGCCAAACCAAAACATGACACTTCGGAAATAGATTTACCATCTTCCGTTCGCTTAATAATAAGAAATTTGGGCGAAAACTTATTTTCGCCCTTTAGAAAACTATCTCCCTCGTCCGATAACGGACGAGATCTTCTTGGAGGAGGGGCCCCCGGGGTTTTTGTTTTTGTTGCCATAAGCATTGACACGGTAGCTTTGTTGCCGGGCTAGCTAACCGCGGGTTTGGCTCTAGGCCTCTTATTATATGTCGTCACTGGCTGAAATTGAAATAAAAGAAAGACAAGAAAGTCAACTTAACAAATTTATTACAGAAAACATGGAAACTTAACTTGGCTTTAGCGCCGATACAATTTAGAAAAATATAAGTTAATATATATAAATATAACTAACACAAATAATCAAAAGAACAAAAGGATACGGAAAACCTACTCTGCTCGTCCTTTAGACGTCCGAACTTTAGGCTTGATGTTCAGCCTGCGCCAGTCCCCTTGCAGGAACGCCCTCGCGTCTTCAGTACCAATTTTGTAGGGAATCCAACGAAGAACGAATGTTGTTTATAAGAAAACGAAAATAAAACGATATTTAAATGGTATGAAAACCAAAAAGAAACACACTAACGAAAAGGTAGACTATTTTATCGAGACGATAATTTCTTTTCGTCAATTCGAGAAAAAAAACAAAAGCCACCCTCTTTTATTTTTCATCGCCTCCCATATGTTCAAAATAACGTGACAGCATATAGAAAATATTCATCTCCTGGTTTCCCCACCCACCAAGGAGCCACAATTTGGGACGTCACACCACAAACTGATGTGATCGCCAGGGCTAACCAAGAGATATAGTCCCCCTCACCTGGCAATGAGCATCAGAATGCTGCGAGCCACTCTCTCCAACGTCTAAAGACTTACCTCCAGGATCGTGGGACTCACTTTACCGGTACTGAGAACGTAACGGCAAGCCGGTTGATCAGATAGGGTTAGTATCTGACCGCCCGTTTCGAAAGAATCCGAAGCCAAAGTGGTATGTTGCGGTAGCTCAACCACCAGGATCATCTTCTCCTTCCTGACGGGTCTCCACGCACGGAAAACACGCGGGTGTGCAAAATAAAAGGAAAGAAAGGTCCGCAGAAGATTGGCCCACTAATCTTCCGGTATGTGTACAGGTTGAACCGTGTGTTTTTTACGAGGTACCTTCCTCGCCCATTGGTCGCCTCTTACGACCAGCAGAGGTGCTGCGGGTGAATTCTAACCCCCACCCGCAGGGGGTGACGCCTCCAAGATAGACGGAAAAGTCGGAGCAGCGATGGTCCAAGAAGAAGGAAAAATAGTATGCAAATACCATCTACCAGTACGTTCACAGCAGAAACCTACAGCATCCACCAAACCATACATCACATTATGAATCAAGACCCAAAATACAAGAAATACATCATTTGCAACGACTCTCTAAGTGCACTGCAGGAAATCACAAAATTGTACTCTTTACACAACCTAATTAAAAAAATTCAAGATGACCTACAAACAGCGATGATTAAAAATATAAATATCAAACTCATGTGGATCCCATCACACGTCGGCATAACAGGGAATGAAGAAGCTGACACAGCGGCCAAAGCGGCAACAAATGATGGAATTCTAGCATTAATACCCACTCAATACCCTGACTACAAGAGCCATATTAAAGATAAATTAAAGAAGATGGGGCACACGACTGGACTCACACGACAAACAACAAATTGCGAATAATGTAAGCAGATCACACGCCATGCCCACCTATCGGAACCAGAAAGGTACAGATATCGATGACACGACTTAGAATTGGACACGCGCGCATAACACACCAACATTTATTCCAATGAACACCACCAGACCAATGTGACATATGCAACACTACCATCACTGTCAACCACCTCATCACACACTGCCAAAAATACTAAGAACACAAAAACAAGTACAAATTTCCACGATAATTAACTGAAGCACTAAAGAACAACAGAGACACTACGATCCGATAGACAAAAAAGGAAGCTCGTGACCAAAGACGCGGGGTTCCAAATTGTTCGCGTTCAACGCTAAGAGACATGTTAACCTTATGGCGAGAAACGGCGGCTCATTTATTTTGGGACATTACACCTGTATTTGTCGAAGACGCAATGAAAACATCTACAGTGTCATGCACCGAACTTTCTTATACGCATTTGGGTTAAACCATATCGTAGTTTCATTAGTTATCTAATTTATAATATTTGTTCTAACTTTAGATTGCTTTTACACTAAATATATTTCTTTGAATAAATATTAAATGTCAAACTTATTAAAAAATTATTTAAATCTATTTTGTAAAACAATTGACAGGCGCAGATGATACGATTTATGTAAATATATATATATATATATATATATATATATATATATATATATATAATATGCAGAAATTTATTTTGGAACCAGTACTCCTTTTAGAAACAAAATTCGAACAGAAGTTGTGCAAAATATAAATACGTTTAATTTTTGTTAATACAATTTTTCTGTAACTGTAACCATTTTTGCGTAATTTCAGAAACTGCAAAAAATGACTAGAGTAAACAGGCGCTTCCGCTTTAAATATATTTTTTCAAAAGTAGAAGGTTTACACCCCAGGCATATGCAAATCTTAAGTTTAAAGTTTCATAATTTTAGCTTCAACCGTTTAGGCTGTAGAGAACTTACACACTGACACACACATACTCACACATGCACACACATACACACACACACATACACACACACACACATCGATTCAGGGAAGGTCAAAACGAATATTTCCGTTAAAATCTCGAGATAAAAAATTTTCATGATTACAATACTTACTTATACTGCGTATAAGAAAGTAAAAATGGATGTGTTAGAGGTAATAAAATTACTTTCATGCTATTTTCTGTATGCAATGGCGAACATCTATAATAAAGCTATTGTCACCTACTGCCTGGCAAGGCAGAACCTCGGCTAGCTAACTGGGTTATCAGGAGCTGGGACCGTAAGTCCAGAGAAATAAATTATTAATTTTTATTTAATTTAATTTTAAATAAGATTTGATGGAAAGCACCTACCGTAATAGTGAGCTATTTCTCTGCTCTGACAGAGAATAAGGGCGCCACCAAATTTAGGGAAGGAAAATGGATTTAGAAATTTGGAACTAAACGTAGGATTAAATGAAATTAATGTCAATCAGTTGAGATAAAAGTTATAATTTAATGAACCAAAAAAACCTTTTAAATACCAAAGATTAGTAAAAGAGATTTCTCAATTCAACAAAGTTTTACAGTGAGTTTGCAAAGTACAAAAATTTTGAATTTAGGAAACCAAGAAATTCAACAATAATCCATCAACTCAACAACAACGTACCTAATCGGCGCTGAACGGCTAATTACAATGCAGCTAACTAAATCTTACTGTGATTCGATTCCGTGGTTTCGCTCCGTTCGTCCACAAATAAACAGCTGGTTGTTAGCGAGATGGTAGGCTCTACGTAGCCTAGGCGTCCGGAAAACCCGAGCACACCTCCCTCGAGCGGCTGGTTTAATTCCTCAACACGCTTCTGCTGGTTCGACGAAGTGGACCGCTGTGAGTCAGAGCTTGCGCAACCCAGGATATCGAATCACCTGACTCTCTGTAGCCAAGCGTTTGTGTGCTGAAAATTTTCAGATCCAGTAATTGTTCCCAACTAGGAGTTACGAATTAAATGGATGATTGGCTAAAGATTTAAATTAAAGAAGCTTAATCAAAAACTATAAATTTACAAAAAAAATCTCTAAATCAAATAAATTGATACTACTTTGCATAAAATTCAAAGTTCCAAATATAGTGCACAATTATCGAAGTATAAATGTCAAATATAGGTAAGATATCAAAAATTTTGAGAAACAAATTATTTTTAACAAATAAATAAAGAATTGGAGAAGAACTACATGAAACTGACCGATGAATGAAATGTAATGAACGCTAGCATGAAATGACCGCACTGTAGGTAAGAATTATCTCACCACTGCTCCAGACTATAATTTATTGCCTTTATTCAGCTCTTGATTATGTTCTTAAATTACTAAATAAACCAACTAAACCAAAAATCAAGGCTGACCGAAACTAAACTAAAGTCTTACAACTAGACAACAAAATAATAAGGCAAAAAATATATCTTTAAATTCGACAAGGTCGCAGATTTCGTCCGAACAAGTCAAAGGTCAGTCACGGTCACCGGACTACACATTCACACAAGAATAAAGGGAAAAAGAATGATGGGATAATGGAACAAAAATAGGGAACTATTTAATCGATTTATTGATCCACCGGATCAAAACCCTTCTAAATCGATAACAGACCCGATTAAAATATAAACAAGAGTACTTGAAATGTAAAATTTCTTAATTGAAGTTTAAGCGTAACCGAAATCACAGGTAGCGTGATTTTATTTTAAACAGAACTTAATACATGGTAAATATACTAAAGGAAATACAATGGAAAAAAGATTTAACATAAAATAAACCCATTGCTAATTAAATTTGAGTGTGGTTCGCGCTAAACGCATTTTCTAGTACATGTAAATATTTAACATCGTCTAAAATAGACCAGGTAAATGAAATTTAACTATTAACCTTAAGATTATAATATAAAGAATTTACTTACATCTTGATTTGATTTAAAAAAAACTACCTATTAACGATTTTAAGGATCAGAGGGCTAGCTCGGTTTCAAAATGTGTCTGGTCGCTACCACAACAGAAGGCAGAGAGTGTGTCGAACTCTCAAAAATATTCTCAATCTTTCGGTACGGAACTTGCAATTACCGGTAAATCTATTCTTTAAAACGGTAGGTACTTTAAGCGGCAAATATAAAATTGCAGAACGTTACACCAGATGTTCATATTGAAAATACATTTTATGTTTCGTTTTATTCGTCTCGGCACATGCGCAACACATGCGCAATATGCTGCGTTTGTTTGGTTTCGTTGAAGAAAATGTAAAAATCCAACGAAACCAAACAAACGCATGTGTCTCAAAATGAATGATCCGCCGATTCTCGCCTGGCCATAAGCACAGTTTAAATATATACAGATAGAAAATGGAAATGGGACTACGCGTAGTGTAACAACTCGCCACCCGTTGATTTGAACTAGATTAATCAGTATGGGGATTGTTAGTTTAAACGCTGCCACCACGTCACGTTTGTTGTTTACCCTCCGCGACGAAAAGGGGTTTTAATTATGGGTCGGGTAGTGAAATACTACGAGCTGATACTTTAAGAGACACAGTTTTTATTGGGGCTTTAACAGTGTTTTTAACATATGAACTATTAACCAACAGGCTGATAGCTCATTAACCGTACAAAGGTGACAATATGATATTACAAAGTTGACATTAAACGATACAGAGCTCTACTTACAATAATACATGTTGTAACACAACGATCTCACTACTTAATGTTCACTAACTGCACTTAACCGAATGATTATAACAGCAAGATTCAGCGTTTGCGACAACCCGGCTACCCAGGAAAAACCACACTGCCACTACCTTCTGGAGTTCTTTATTTTCCTCCTTTCTACCACCGAGTGACTTAAGCAAAAACCCTCCCCTACATTTCTGTAGTTTTACTCTCTGATTGGTCAGACCTGAAGGGTACAAGGTACAAACTGCAGTTGCACTGACCTTCAGAAAATAATTCTACGAAGACATTCGGAGCTAAAGGCTGGAAATAACTTTATGGCCGTCCCAACTGCGCACCGTTTCTTGAGAATCGTGTGCTTAACAATACATTGTGTTCGGTCAAGGGTGCGAGTTTACCGCCATGTACAACTTGTTAACAAATATATAAAAACTCAAAATGGGGATAATAAAAGTTAAACTTAGAAGTATTTCTCTTTTGGAGACCTTCTCCAAATAACGAGAAGGGATGTCACAAACGCTTTCTCTAGGTACTAATAAATAATTCTAAAATTTGACATGGTTGTCTGTTACAGTAGCGCGTCGTTATAGTTCTTTTTTGTACCAAGAGATGGTGCTAGGAGTGCTATCATGAAGTTTTGAATTTACGTACAGTCAAAGCCATAAACTTTGTTGTAGCAAATACAATCTTGAAAAAGCCGAACACTTGTCTGAATCAATGGGAAGCGTGGAGTGTATGAAAGTCGGACGCTTGGTTTTTGCAATGTCTCCACATTGCGTTTTAGAAATAATTTTGTTACTTTCGTACGAACGAAATATTATATATATATATATATATATATATATATATATATATATATATAAATATATATATATATATATATATATATATATATATATATATATATATATATATATATATATATATATGTATATATATATATATATATATATATATATATATATATATATATATATATATACATATTTATATATATATATATATATATATATATATATATATATATATATATATATATATATATATATATATATATATATATATATATATATATATATATATATATATATATATATATATATATATATATATATATATATATATATATATATATATATATATATATATATATATATATATGTAAGGCATTAATTTATTACGGCCCTGTGTTCTTAAAATTTCACTGTAAACAGACGTTGAACTATATCTTTCTTAAGTAGAACAGTCACCGTTGATGCGTGAGACTGTGCACTATGGTTGTGAGTGGGTGAATTGTGCATGTGTGAATGCATACGAGGGGTGACGCGGTCCAAGGGACGAGCGATGCTGTTGGTCAAACCAATGCTGTATATTGATGGCGGATTGCTAATTCTTTATCCTCAATGTTATATCTACTAATCAGGGCGTGCTTGGCTTGTTCCAAGATTAGACCTGTATTTCAGTACTTGCACCGTGGGTGCAGGTGTTTCTTCCTCAGGGTGGATCTGGCTTCGACCAGGGTTGGACCTGAGGTAAATTCGTCCAAGTAGGATGGATCTGGCAGAAGTCCAGGGTTGGACCTACTTGGGGTTTCCTACCTAGTGGGGTGTGACTGGTAGAGTCAGGAATGGACCCACTAGGAGATGCCCATTAGGGAATGCCCGTAATAGAAGCCTGCCTTCAGGGTGTATCTGGCTGTGGACCAGGGTTGGACCTGCTGGTGCTTGCCTACCCAACAGGGTGTGCCTGGTAGCTCCAGGATTGGATATGTTAGAGGATGCCCATGAGGGAAGACTACCATTAGGGTGGACCTGGCAGAGGTCTAGGGTTGGACTTGTGGGTAGATAAGCTTGTCGTGGACAAGTATGTACAGGGCTTGAAGGCACTGTCTCCATATTCTGTAACCTACCTAATCCTTTGTATAATGTCTTGTGGTATCGGTATGACATGTTGTATTTTTATAATGCAGGTGTGAAGGACACCAAGGCGACGCCCAAACCTAAGGCGCCGTTATAACCATCAATGTGATCGTAGGATGTCTTAGCATCAGGTCAACCAGTCATTTATACATATTAATCGTAATGACTTTAATTAGACTTTAGTATTGTTCTTCTAAAACTGTTTATATTGTATTTTATAACCGATCTATAACTACGTTAGAAAAAGCGCTCTTATATCTCAGAAGTGGGATCAGAATTCTTCGAGTTGATTTGCGTATCCCGATCGGCATTCTTCTAGTTGATTTGCGTATCCCCATCGGCATTCTTCGAGTTGATTTGTGTATCCCGATCGGCATTCTTTGAGTTGATTTGTGTATCCCGATCGGTATGTTTCGGGTTGATTTGCGTATCCCAGTTTTACGAAATCACACTTAAAGTATTTCAATTTATCGAAATAATGCTAATTCTAAATATGGTCGTGCGCCACTGTGTTGTTTAGTACCGATAGACTAATGTTTACGTATAGAACAAAAAGGGTCCATTGAATACTCGATGGCATGGTCAGAGGAATGCATATACTCGTGCGCTATCGGCACGGACAAAAATAATAAACAAACCTTCTCACCACGATTCTTTGTGCCACAGATTTATTTTACGCTGGCTGTAATTACTGTGGCATACGGTTTCTTCACCAATGATTTTGAATTTTCATCGCTGACTTCATTTTCGGATGAATAGTCGGGTGTCCCACCTGATGTTACCTGTGGTTTTATTAGATTTGCGACAGCAATATTGACGAATCTTGTTTGTTTGCTGCGATTTACAATGTACTTATCATTAGAGAGTATTTTTGTCTCTTTTAATGGTCCAGCATATGGCGATTGCAAATACTTGCATGTACCTTCGCTTGAGACTTGTTTCTCAATTGCAGCAGAATTATCTGATCTGTATTTACGTGCAGGTTTTCGTTTCTTGTCGAACCTGTGTTTATAAGCTAGTACATCAATTTTGAGTTTTTCTGCACTTTTTCGTATTTGTTGTGGAGTTTGAATAGTACTGCTCCGATTTTACAAGTTTCAATGAGTAACTTCTTGATCTTGGTCTGAAGACAGACAGCAGATCACTAGTTGTTTTACTTGTAGCTTTCTAATTCGTACTAATGAATACAAATAGTACAATTAATTTCAGTGTCCCATTCATCTTGTGCTTCACAGTTTGATGAAGATGACGTTGAACTGGGTGTTGCAACAGCATTAGGGATGTGCTTAGTTCTATTTCTTTACAAAGTTTGGTGAACGATTTTGAAGTGAACGCGGTTCTTCAATCGCTTCTTGATGTGGTTGATTTTATTAATTTTGTAAATGCAACGACAATTACTGGGGGATGAAAGTAGTGTATAAATTATTGTATAAATGGCGGTTCTTACTCAAAAACACCTGAACGTACCCCGTTTTTTGCTAGAAAACCCGTGAAAAATGCCCATAAAAGAGTACTTTTGCCTTATTTTTAGTAAAATGTACAAAAAGTGTAAATTGACAAACCTGAACGTATAGACAATCTTTTTCCCTAATAAATGGAGAATAAAAACGAATTAGCGAGTATGCTAAATAGTAGTAATTCACAATTTAGAAAATTGTCAGAGTTGGAGAATAAAACGTATAAAATCGAATATTTTGAGGTAAGTGAAGGAAAGTATGGTGAGCAAATAATAGTTGGTATAGAGAATTTTAAAGTATCATTACCTGAACGGTATAATAGATTTATACCAATTATTGAAAAGTTGAACAGTAATCCTCCTAGTTTAAAATATAACGGCAAGAAGAAAATAGGTACTAGAGAGATGCATGATATAGAATTTGTTTAAACGATTAGTTAAAAATATAAAAAAAAATATCTGCAGTGTCATGCACCGAACTTTCTTATCCGCATATGGGTTAAACCATATCGTAGTTACATTATTTTTCTAATTTATAAAATTTGTTCTAACCCTTAGAACGCTTTTACACTAAATACATTTCTTAGAATATATATTAAATGTCAAACTACATATTATTTACGTCTATTTTGTTAAACAATTGAACATACACACACACACACACACACACACAAACACACACAGACGTACGTCATTCCAAAAATAGTTGGAATCGATTCAGGGAAGGTCAAAACGTATATTTCCGTTAAAATCTCGAGTTCGAAATTTTTCATGATTACAATATTTACTTATATTGCATATAAGAAAGTAATAAAAAAATAAATATTGAATAAATAAAGTACATAAAACATACATAAAGTACATAAAACATAAACTAGACATAAATAAAGTACATAAAACTTAAACTAGACATAAATAAAGTACATAAAACATAAACTATACATAAATAAAGTACATAAAACATAAACTAGCCATAAATAAAGTACATAAAACATAAACTAGACATAAATAAAGTACATAAAACATAAACTAGACATAAATAAAGTACATAAAACATAAACTAGACATAAATAAAGTACATAAAACATAAACTAGACGTAAATAAAGTACATAAAACATAAACTAGACATAAATAAAGTACATAAAACATAAACTAGACGTAAATAAAGTACATAAAACATAAATATAAAACATGAATCAGAAATGAATAGAATTTTTTCTATGAGAAGTTAGTAAAACAATTTAATATATCTAAGAAAAAAACAATAGGTGCTTTAAAAATATATAATCAGAGTGAGTTTGATAAAATTGAAGCTTTAGAGAAACAATATAAACCTATAATTAAAGTTTTGAATAAACAAGAAAAAGCCATAAAAGAAACAACAAATGCTATTACTGATGCAAGTATATCAAGAAATGCAATGGTACACTGGCGAAATCATAAAGCATCATCAACTTTAAATGATTCATATGAAGGCGATGAAGAAACAATAGTACCAATGCCAAAACAAAGAGTAGTTCTACCAGGTGAAATGGCTGTTGTTAATACCATAGAAGATGCATATTTAAATCGACAACAAGATGAGAGAGACACAACTTACGGAATTAGTCATAAAACTGAACATGGTTATAGAATGGGGCAAAAGATGAATAAAACGAGAGATTTGTTATTTAATGGTTATAAAATAGATTTCGATGAAGATCATATTATATTATACAACAACACTGAACAACAAAATAAGAAATATCCAAAAAATGAGAATATATTGACTTTCTTAACATTGAAACAACCACCTTACGAAGATTGGAATAAATTTAAAAATGCACATGTAGCTGACTATACAAATTATAGAGAAATTTTATTTCTGACAAGGGCATTGCATATGTATGATCAACCTACACGTCAGATAAGATCTAGTTCAGATAAATATAAACAACTAATATCACCTATGTGGCAAGATTATAATAACTTTAGAGGTGCACCTATATATACATCGTCACCAAAGACCAAGCAACAAGCTGAATTTGATAAAAATAGACCTATACCATCAACGTCATCTGAGGTTTATTTAAAAAATATAATACAAAAGAAAAAGAATATATGTATTGGGATGATCCTAAAGAATTACAAGATCGCTTAGATTATCTAAAAGCGGAAAAACTAGCTGGTAATGATAACGTTCAAAATGAAATAATAAATATAGAGGAGGAATTACATGAGAGGTATGGTAGCGGTATTAATTTTTTTACTCTTAAATGGTACTAAATAAATTTGGAGATAGTGATGAATATCTAGAAAATAATAATGTTAAGTTAACAGATGATGGTCATTATGATATACAAAACAAGAAATTATGTAATGTGGGAATGTCTGAAAATGTGAATGATGCATGTAAGAAATATTATGTTGACCAATTAGTATTAGATAGTATGATAAAAATTGAAACTGACATAGTAGATACAAAGCGCCGGTCCGAGCACAGTTCAAGGTCTCGCTTCTGATTGGTCGGGCCGTTGTTGGCATCATAGGGAGTGCTGGGTTGACGTGGGTGTATAGCGGGTTGTGTGATATTTGGGGTACTTAAGAAGATATCACAAATGCACGTGAATGTAAAGCGGGTTGTATGATAATTCGTGTACTTTGTTTTTTTTTGTGAATGTAAAGCGGGTTGTATGATGTTTGGGGTATATTAAATTAGACCAGTAGAGTATACCAACTTAACGTGAATGTACACCAGGACTAGTAGAGTATCCTAGGTTGCAGTACTAAAATAATAAGAGAGTAACCCAAGTTGCTTATTGGTGTTGTGTACCAACTTAACAAGAATGTAAAGCAGATTGTATGTTGTTTTAGAATTCATTATATTCATAATAATTTTTGTTTTAAGAAATATATTCAACAATTTGTACATCTTATTTGGGGGTATAGTAAAGTACACCAAAAAGTAAAAAAAAAATTTGTTTTATTTAGAGTACTTATACGTAATTAATTTTAAAATATATTTAATGCTTACAACTAATTAATAAATATATATATTACATTAATATGGTGGTATATGAGCACCCATTTCTCCACCATAAATTAATTTTGTATTATTTGGGGGAACACCCCAAATTATAGTTTCTATTTTCTAAAAAAATATATATATTTAAATTTAAAAGAAATATAAACATAAAAAATTACTTACAACATTTAAATTTAATTTCTTATTTAAAAAATATTTAACGATTCTATCAGAATCTGAAACAAACACATTTTTTAAATATAATTTTATATAAATCACTGTACTTATAAAAAACTTACATTTCTCTACCATGTTTGCTTTGTTAATGCATGAATTTTTTTTAATAATGATACCACATCAATGATACCACATCCTTTTTTTTTTCTTATCACATTTTGCATAATTTAATACAACAGACTATATAGATTGGATGATTAATAGGGATAGGTTTTATAAGTTATTAAATATAAACAAAAATATATTTTTAACATTTTAAAAGTTTATTTTATATTGTAGTAATAGAACAAGTACAAGTGAATACATTGATGAATTTATGTAGAAAAAAAAATGTTATTACAATTTGATTTACGTTATTAAACAATATGTTAGAAAAATTATATCGGTTTAACTGATGATGATATATTATAATAATTAAAAGAAATCAATCTATATTACATGTACAAATGGTTGATGAAAACCATTCGAATATTTGATTCAAACATATAAAACAATAATTATATTCTTGATTACATAAGAAAGAGTACATTGATGCATTGTCTAGAATAAAATGTGTGGTTTTTTGATTAAAAAAATACCACATATCAGCTATCATATCTTCGTTAGGATTAAATATATTGCAAACTGAATTATTAATTTTTGAAGTTGAACATTCTACGCAAAATCGACGAATATTCCAGCAACTACTATCTGTATAACTAGGAATAAGCCATTTATGATAAGTTATTACAATGTGGTTTGAGTTATTAAAGCAATATGGTAATATTGAACTAAAAGATTCATTTGAAATTTCATTTGTATCTAAATTATTATAATCAATAAATAAATCGCTATTGGTGGACCTACCATCATCAGTTAAGTCATCATTGTCGGATGAATCGATATCATTTTCTAGATTTACAACTAATGGAAACTCGGTTGACACATTCCAATTTTCTGGTATCTCTTTAAATATTTTTTCTCAATAGAATTAGTTTGTCTCGTAAAAATCTATTTTTTGTATGTGATCTTTTTTAAATACTTTGAAAAATGAACCATTTAATTTTGAAATTTCATTCTCTGTTAGTACATTAAAGCGTTTCGGTAGATACACAATGAAGTCTTCAACTTCTAAGCAAATAGATTTTCCATATATTGTTGTTACCAGCTTTGCCCCATTAATTGCATATTTTTTTGATTCATCTAAATCAAATAACTTTATAATTGTATTTGATTTGACCAAACCAAGTTGGTTAAGTTTTTGGAAATCCATGTCTAATAAATTATTTTTTTTAGATTTAATATGTAAAATTTAAATACTATAAACTTACCAATATTTAATGGAACAGATATTTAGCGACGAGTAATTTTTGTGATATACTGTAATGTTAATAATTTTGTCACCTTATTTATACAATTTCATAACAATAGTTGTGGTAATAAATAAGATAAGATAGCTTGCAACAAAGACGGTTGCATGTTTTAAGAAACAGAACGAAACAGGAAAATTTTATTTTTTATGTGAGATAGATTACAACAAAGACAGTTGTTTTTTTATTAAATAGATCGTAGCAGGATTTGGTTAACTTATTATCTTTTAAGCCAGCCAAAACAGGATATTGGTGTTTTGAATAATGTGTTAACAAACAGTTTATTTTTTATCACATTTCTATATAATATACAAACCGAAAATAGTTTTTGTCATTACTTTATTGTTATTTTTCGAAAATGCCTGGGCAATCTCATCGAAATTTATTCACCAGGAAGACTTACGAAATAGAGATATATATTTAATATACAAGGGTTTTGAAAGATCCATAACAAATGGTGGTATAAATTATTTGTGTTATGTGTGTGGTCTGGGGGTAATTTTTAGTGAATCTGTTGATTTAAAACTAGTTGTGATGTAAAAACACAACATAAATTTCTATACGACTGAAATTAATATTGAGCAGAAATGTTTTAAATGTAGGCAATTGATAAATCGTGTAGTGGATCCATTCGATTGCACAACATGTATAGATATAGAACAGTTCGGACAACATATGATTTAAAATTTATATGAATACCTTAATACTTTTATTTATATTTTATTTCATTAGTCTTAAATAATATTTAATATGTCTTCTAATGGGGTTAAGTGGATAGATACTAAGAGTGCTTTTAAAAATCGGGTGTTTTGTGGTCGAATTGTAAACAGTGATCATATTCTTGAACCAATTGACTTTTTAGAACAATGTAAATTAATATTAATTGTAAAAATTGGACAATTTATGTTTGAACATCGCTCACCAGTTAAAATTGTTTGTGATTTGTGCTGTGATTATATTGTAAAGAAAGGTGAACAGGAACTTATAACTGAAATCTTTCACACATCTAAGATGGCTCCCATCACTATTAGTGATGACTTTTCAACATAGTTTACAAATAATGTGGTCGGTCCGATTCGTAAAAAAATGGATGAATTTCAAGAACGTGATTCGGGAAAAGCTTTGTTGTGTATCAAGCACTTGCAAGTATGTAAATAAAATAAATGTCTTTTGCAAATTATAATATAGAAATATGATAAATTTAGGTGAACATCAATAAATTCAATCCAGTAAATGGTGGTTCTTCATACATCGAACTCCCGAATTCGATTAAAAGCCGGCAGGCGGTGGTGAATGTGCATAATAATGATGAGAATTGTTTTATATGGTCCCTTCACTCTGCTATGTTTCCTGTTAGTTCAAATCCTCAAAGACCGTCCAAATACCTCCAAGACACTTATGAAATTTTCAAATTTAACCAATATTCACTTTCCTACTCCATTGACAGATATCCCCAAATTCGAAAAACAGAATGACGTGTCTATTAATGTTTATGGTCTTGAATTTGATGGAAAGAGTAATAATTATAATGTAGTAGGACCATTACATTATACAAAAAATAAAAAAGACCAACACATCAATCTACTTTATTGGAAACAGGCAAATCAATCACACTTTGCATGGATCAAATCACTATCTCGTCTTCTCAACTCGCAAATTTCAAACCGAAATCATAAACATTGGATTTGTGATCGATGTTTACAATATTTTGGACGAGCAGACTTGTTAAAACGTCATGAAGAAGATTGTATCCTTGCGGAAGCTGTTAGAATTATAATGCCAAGCGAAGATGAGAAGTGGCTTAAATTTAAAAATTATATGCGTAAAGAACGTCATCCATTTATAATTTACGCAGATTTTGAATCTCTAACGGTACCAGTTAATACTTGTCAACCAGATCCAACAACCTCATACACCAATGAATATCAAAAACATATAGCATGTGCAGTTGCTTATCAATTGGTATGTTCATATGATAATACATTATCAATATTTGAATTATATCGTGGAGCAGAACCAGCGAAATGGTTCATGAAAAAATTATATGAGATTGTGATGAAAGTGCATGCATTGTATAAAAACATTGCATCAATAAAAATGTTTGAAGGGGACTATGTTGATTTCACCACCGCTGAAAAATGTCATATTTGTGATAAATTGTTTGGAGCGGATGAGGAAACGAAGAAGGTTCGTGACCACTGTCATTTAACAGGTAAATTTAATTTCAAAAATATTATATTACATATTACTTATATTATTTTATGTTCAGGGAAATTTCGTGGTGCTGCTCACAACTCATGTAATTTAAATTATCAATATCCTAACTACATTCCCGTATTTTTCCACAATTTAAGTGGTTATGACAGTCACTTTCTCGTGAAAGAACTCAGGGCTACTGAAGAGAAAATAAAATTAATACCTGCCAACGAGGAACGTTATATATCCTTCTCTAAAATGGTAGGGGGTATGGAGCTCAGGTTTCTTGATTCTCTCAGGTATGTTAATTATAGTAAAGAAAAAAAAAAGTAAAATATATGTAAAAAAAACTATTGTAATATTTCTAGATTTATGAACAGTTCACTAGACAAGCTTGTCAGCCATATGGACGCAAATGAATTTAATATCATGCGGAAGAACTATTCAAACAAAGTTAAATTTCAACTACTAACTCGAAAGGGTGTATTTCCCTATGACTATGTGAACTCATGGGATCGGTTTAGAGAAGAACAGTTACCACCAAAAGAGGCGTTTTATTCCAAACTGAGACAAGTTGGTATAAGTGACTCGGATTACTCCAACGCTCAACTTGTATGGAGCACATTCAGTCATAAAACAATTGGAGATTACATAGATTTATATCTCAAGACTGATGTGTTACTACTAGCAGACATCTTTGAAAATTTTAGAGATGTCTGCTTGAAATCATATGCTCTAGATTCTGCTCACTACTATACAACACCTGGTAAAAATTAATTAATCTGCTATCAACAATTTGAAATGACTTGATTATTTTTTTTATAGGTCTGGCTTGGAATGTTATGTTAAAAATGACTGGTGTGCATTTGGAGCTATTAACTGACATCGATATGCTCTTATTCTTTGAACGAGGTATACGTGGAGGTGTTAGTCAATGTTGTAATCGATATTCCAAAGCCAACAACCATTACATGACATCATATGAATCAACTAACCCCGAGAAGTATATAATGTATTTTGATGCATGTAATTTATATGGTTGGGCAATGATACAATGTTTACCACATGGAAATTTTGAATGGTTGACTAACGATCAAATTCTTGCTTTTGAAGTAAATTCAGTATCTGAGAATGGTTCCAATGGGTACATACTTGAAGTTCATTTAGATTATCCTCAACACCTACACAACATACATAAAAACTTACCACTATGCCCAGCTCAACAAACACCCCCCGGTTCGAAATTAAAAAAATTATTAACTACCTTACATAATAAGGTAAAATATATAATCCATTATAGGAATTTAAAACAAGCCATAGCATTGGGCATGAAATTAATAAAAATTCATAGAATTATAAAATTTCAACAATCATTTTGGCTCAAAAAGTATATTGATATGAATACAGACTTTCGGAAAATAGCACGAAAGGATTTTGAAAATTTTTTTTTTAAATTAATGAACAATGCAGTATTTGGAAAAAGCATGGAAAATATAAGAAAATATAGAGATATAAAACTAGTTTCTAAATGGAAAGGAAGAGGTGGTGCGCGAAAATTAATTGCAAAACCAAATTTCAAGAAATCGACTATATTAACTTCGAATTTAATTACAATTGAATTAAATAAAGTTAAAATTAAATTCAACAAACCTGTTTACGTGGGCATGGCTATTTTGGATATTAGCAAATATTTAATGTATGATTTTCATTATACTTACACACTTCAAACATTTACACAACCTAAACTTCTATACATGGATACCGATTCACTCATTTATGAATTTAATGAAGATCCATATATACAAATTAAAATGGATATTAATAGATTCGACATTTCAGATTACTCCACAAACAATAGATATGGGATACCTCAAGCTAACAAAAAAGTTGTGGGATTGTTTAAAGATGAAAACGCAGGCATGCTAATGACTGAATTTGCTGGGTTACGTTCTAAAATGTACTCATTTAAATTGGATAATGATAAATCTTATTCTAAGGCAAAAGGTGTATCGGGGGTTGTGACAAAGACCCTTACTTTGGATGATTACAAGAGAACACTTTTTGACAAAACAAAATCACATAAAATGCAAAATAATTTTATATCTAAAAAACATGACATATATACAGTTGAACAAAACAAACTTGTACTCAGTGCAGATGATGATAAAAGATATATACTACCAAACTCTACAGACGCACTACCGTGGTGGCACTACAGTATATCTAATGAAAATTGAAGTATCATAATTATGAATATTTTTTTAAATTTTATCACCGTATTTTATTTTTGTTACATTTTAAAAACAATATATGTATTTTTTAGATTATTAATTTAATATATATATATATGATATTATAAAACATCTTTCTTTTTTATCCATGAATTATAACTAGAGTCAAATCCTAACCATTTCACGTGAACCTTGGATCCCTTTGTTTTTAAAACCTTTTCCACTAGATAAATATTGGGATGTTTTGTTTTCTGCAATTCTAGTTCATAAAATCCACCTTCGATTGGTCGTCCATGCAAGTCTTGGAGTTTATACGTTACAGGGTTTGTTATTTGAATATTTACTATTTTAAATATTTCAGTGGACCAATTAGGAGTATAACCTTTATTGAATACCCCTTTCACTTTGCTTATTCGTACATGATCACCGATTTTTAATTTCGAATGCCCTACAATCTTAATATTACTGTAAACAGTATCCAATAATTTTTCTTCATTATCATGCGTCACATCTTTGGGGCATATTTTTATAGTGCGATGTTTTCTTCCATTATAATTTTCTAATAATTTTGGTAATATATTGTGCCACTTGTATGACCCGTTTAAACTGAATTCACGCCACATACTAGCTTTAAGTGTACGATTAAATCTTTCTATTACACTCGCTTTGAGATTGCTGTATGTTGAATAATGGTTGATTTTATGTTGTTTCATTAGTTTTTGAAATTCAGAGTTGTAGAATTCTTTACCATTATCTGACTGTATATTATATGGCATACGATGTTGACCTAGTATTTTATTCATAGCTCGTGTAACGTCATTAGCAGATTTTGACTTCACAGGCACTGCCCACGCATACTTTGAAAAAACATCTATTACAGTTAACAAATATTTATACCCCCTATTCTCTCTTGCATACGGAATCATTTCAACAAGGTCACATTGCCACAAATCGTTAATTCCTTTTGTTATTACTTTACGTCTTAAATATGTTCGACGAGCAGGTTTATGCAATTCATTCACTATGTCCAACTTGCTCATCTTCGTTTGTTGGCACTACTAACTTATTTACATTTAAAATTGGTTTTAAATATGACTCTATGTATTTATAAACAAATGGAAGTAAATCGCTTTTAAGTTTATCCAACTCTTTAGTGCATATAACATGATTAATTGTATTAAATTTAGATTCAATCATTACAGGTGTATAATCAATAACATTTTGAATTTTTTCAGTTAGACCTTTAATCTTTAAATCATTTTTAATATAAAACTCCTTATGAATTTCATCTGATTTAATTAAATCACATATCTTTAATTTATTTATATTATTAAGTTCACTTAACCTATTTTTATATTTACTTATAGCATTAACAACATATTTTTTGTTTGCAGCATTATAATTACTAGTGAAGGGAGCTACATGTGTAATTCTTCTCATTTTAACATGGTACACATCAAGTCCATCTTCATTCAATACATCTAATGATTTGTTAGTCAATTCATTAATGTATAAATCAATATAACCTTTATTTGCAACATCGTTTTCATCTTTTGGCTCGACTATATTTACTATCCGCCGATCTGATGCATCAAACTCACCAACACTATTTGTAGTTAAACTGATTTTATGTTTTAAGCCGTGCGGCTTTAACTGTCTACCAAACTTGTCTACAGACATGTTGGATATGATCATATTATATAATATCATTCTATTATATTTGCCTCTTTAAGCTCTTTAATAATTGACATAATTTCATTATCATGTCCGGTGTGACCTGCAGTTCGCGAAGCCATTAGCAACTTTAATCTTTCAACTAGTTCATTAGGATCATTCCAATGTAATCTCTTTTATAATTAGTTAAAGTCATATTTGATGGGATTAAACCATATCCAGATGTTGATTGTGATCTACCAACTGTAATTGCTGGTCTTATTATATTTAAATACTTCCAGTTGCGTGATCCATTAAGTTGACCAGTGGAACTAAAGTTTCTCCTATGAGCGTTTGTTTGCAATATTATATTTAAATATAATTTTCTATCGTCATTGGTAAATGATGTGATAGCGGGTATTTTTTTAAATAATAATTCATAGAGGCCTGTTGTTCCTTCATACCATTGATCTCCATTTTTTAGATCATTATGTTCGATCTCAACTGGCATGTTACCTATTTTAAAAATACCATCACTATCTTTTCTAATTCCATATACTTTATCAGTGTTACTCTCATGTAATGCGAAAAAAAGTATGTAAGAGGCTGTAATATCTCCTGCAGATTGCTTTAATTGTTCAAATTCTTCTAGACCTTCTGGGGTATCTAACTGTGTTTTAAATTGTGTTCTTGGTGAATTTTCTTCATCTTTTATTGCTAAGTTTTCGGTTTCCAAAAATGTTGGTAATAATTTTTGAGGTTTCTAAATTGCTCCTCTACTAGGTGTATCAACCGGGTTGCGATAATATGCAACAGGTGATTCATTATGTCTTTTTTTTTAATTTTTATTTCCATAGTATCTGGGGTGTCTTCTTTAATTTTCTTTAATTGTGTTGTTGTTGTATTTGCAACTATTTCTTTCAGAGGTAATGTTGTTTGTAATGTTTTCTGCAATAATTCCTTTGCATCTGCATGCCTACGTTTAAGTGATTTATACTTCTTACGTATAACATCACTAACTTGCACTATTTCTTTCAATGTTTCTTTCTCCATCTTATTCATTTTAATTCTCTTTAACAACTCTGATGCTGATGTTGAAGTTTGTAACAGGTTTCAACACGTTTGTTATAGCTAACATAAACATTTATAACAGAATTGAATAGATTTGTTTCCAGTCTGTTGATTAAATGAGGATAAATCTTCAAATGTCTAGTATATATTGATGTATTAGTATTAGTATTATTATTAAAAACATCATGGTTGTAATACAATCACATATAACATCTAAGATGTCCATGTTAAATAATTATCAAAACCTTTTCGATAACGACCTGTATCAGAGTCTTTATTTATCACTACAAATCCATATTTATCCTTCCAACAATTCGCGCAAAACACTTTAAACTTGTTAAATGACATATCAGTGTTTACATGATCATTGTACACATGTTTCAGGTTCATATCATCTTGTTTAAATAACACTATTAAATTTGCATTATCTCTTATGAGATGTTTAGGTATACGAGCGTAAGTTTGACATAAATAAATTGAATCAACTTGTGAGTGTCTCCCCATACTGAAATAACTACGGATACAATCCTATTTATCACAGGCTACATCATCGAATACAAATATTGAATTGGATCTTGCATCTTGTGGTTTAACAATCTCAGTATTTTCATTGTAAGGTAAATAACCCATTCCTTTTACTCTTGATAGACATTTTTCTAGAAACTGATATTTTGGTTGATGAAGAGATTTAGAATATACATACACATTTGCAAATTTTAATCCATTTCTATGTGTTAACAAACCAAGCATAACCTTTGTTTTCCCACAATTTGAAGGTCCACAAATAAGACATCTTATACTGTTGGGGAATAAGTCACCATGTCTTTTAAATTTAATATCAGTTGTTATATCAAAGTTTTTAACTTGTAGCTTTTGTTGTTGCTTTATAAATTTCATTATGTTACTATACCTATTTAATGTTTGTACCATTATTTATAGTTATCAGTTTACTAATGTTAGTTCATGGAGATGGTCTTATTAACAGTGCTATAAATTCATTACCTGTTGAATTACATATACCTGGATATCAGTATTGTGGTCCTGGAACTCATTTAAAAGCACGATTAAACCGAGGTGATCCTGGTATAAATCAATTAGACGTTGCATGCAAAAAACACGATATTGAATATTTAAAATCGAGTGATTTATCAAAAAGGCACGAGGCAGACAAAGTATTACAAGAAAAAGCGTGGAATCGGGTTAAGTCTAAAGACGCATCTTTTGGAGAAAAAGCAACAGCTTGGACAGTTACAAACATTATGAAAGCAAAACGAAAATTTGGAATGGGTCATAAAAAATCTCGCAAACAAAAACGCAAACCTAAACCCAGGGTAATTCCAATACCTAAGGTTGGAGGTATTTTACCAGCACTTATACCATTGCTATTACCGCTTATAGGTAAAGCATTAATAACAGGGGCTGTAAGTGGTGCAGCAGCCTATGGCACCAAGAAAGCATTGGGTGGAGGGTTACATTTAAAACCATATCAAAATGGACGAGGTTTATCTTTAAAAAACTGCCGAAAAGGGCGTTAAGCTATGTTGAGTTGAAACAAATCGCATGCAGACTACCATATTTTCGCGGTGTGTTTATGCGTAACGCCCTACCATCTAAACCTAAAATCAATGAGTGTGCTATAATAAATCTTGATGACAAACAAGGATTGGGAAGTCATTGGGTAGCTTATAAGAAACGTTATAATAAAATTTCATATTTTGATAGTTTTGGAAATTTACAACCTCCTTTGGAGCTTATAAATTATTTTGGTAAAAATATTAAAATAAATTACAATCATAAACAATTACAAAAATTTAATTCTTATAATTGTGGTCATTTATGTTTGAAATTTCTTATAAATAAACAGAACGAATCTAACTAATACCAGTTTTTATCATGTCTTTGACGTTAACAGTAACTGGTAATACATCTAAATTATGTACTGATTTTTTTCCACCGATTGATTTAATTGGTGAGCATGTAATTGGTTTAATTGATTTTCACACATACAATTCTACTCCAAACATAGATGCATCTAATAATAAATTTTACTATGGGGATAAGGAATTAACTATTTCAGTAGGTTCATATGAAATTGATGATATCGATCAATATTTAAAACAGATATTAGGAGATCCTAATGCAGAAGATTTTTCATTTATGTATAATAATAGAATTGAGAAAGAGAGTAATGTAAGAAATTATATAACTGTACGTCCAAACAACAATACATTAAAATGTGAGATAAAAAGCACCCTACAAATTGACTTTACTAAGCCTAATAATATTGGTTCATTATTAGGATTTAAAGAACGTGTACTAGAACCACATATATTACATGAATCTGATTTACCAGTTAATATTTTAAAAGTAAATACTCTTCTCATAGAATGTAACATAGTAACAGGAGCATATAAAAACGTGTTCATATAGAAAGTCACACCAGAAAATTAGCCTTCGGCGCTGCAACCAACATTACATCTTTTTCGACAGCTACCAGACCTACGTGATTAGCAAAGGATAGAAGATGAGGAGTGACAGAGATAGATAGAATGTAAATGTTTTTCAGCTGCGCAACTCTGTGTCACTATGTTTTCTATATTTTTTAAACGTTTTGAATAGGTGTTTGGGAAAATATTCACACACACGCCCACACGTTACAATTTCGAGATCGAATTTCTTTATGATTACAATACTTACTTATAATATGTATGTATATAAGAAAGTAATAATTAGGAACCTGTTATGGTTATTGATTTTTTTTTTTTTATAAATCATGACAAAAAAACAGAAAAGATTCAAATAATTAGGAGTTTGACATTTAATATGTTGATATCAAATGTCTAATTTCAAATTATTCGATTTTTTTAACTTTTATAATAATAATAGTAAGTATTGTAATCGCGAAATATGTCTTTTAATCTTCTCTGTATTGAATCTGAGTATTTGACATTTAATACCTATTTATTTTACATAAATGTTTCTATAATAGATAGATGTGAACTGTCGGAGAATAAAATACGCAAAATTGATTGAGGAGTAATATAAAAAAGGTGCAATTATCTTATCTGGACTTTTAGATTTAAAAAGCTGGCATGTCTGTCACTGAACTTTCTTATACGCATTTAATTAGATCATTAGAATTCAAATATTTTAAAATTTTATAAATTCTAACGATCCACCTAAATTGCGTATATATATATATATATATATATATATATATATATATATATATATATATATATATATATATATATATATATATATATATATATATATATATATATATATATATATATATATATATATATATATATATATATGTAAATATATATATATATATATATATATATATATATATATATATATATATATATATATATATATATATATATATGTATATATATATATATATATATATATATATATATATATATATATATATATATATATATATATATACATATATATATATATATATATATATATATATATATATATATATATATATATATATATATATATATATACACTTAATAACATGGTGGGGGTACAGAATAATATATATCTTGGAAATTCTTATTGGAAATTAAATAGAAGCAAATAAATCATAATTTCTTTTGTGTAAATTTTAGAAGGTTCAATTATCTTATCTGGTCTTTTAGATTTAAAAAGCTGCCATGTCTGTCACTGAACTTTCTTATGCGCATTTAATTAGATCATTAGAACTGAAAATATATAAAATTTTATAAATTCTAACGATCCAACCAAAATGCGTATACGAAAGTATATTAACACACTTATTCCCAGACATCTTATATAAATTTTTAAAAAATTTGGAAAAGTCCGCAATTGTATACAAATGAAACATTCAGCAACAATCAGCAACAATACACGAACTATTCAATATGAGATCAGATCGATAAAACGGAAACTATGACTCACTAAAACCGATAACGCGCTAGACTGTTAGAATAAGTGCCACTACACTTTTTTATCTGGATATCAGAAGGGCTGAAGCAAGTGTTATTCATTTATTTTTATCTTCAATTATTAGTGAATAATTCTTACAATGCCAAAGATATCTATGGAAAAACGTGGGCGTATCATTGCTTTGTGGCAAGCAAATTGGAACAAGACTGAATAGCAAGATTTCTTAATATTGATGTAAGTTATTTTTAATATATTATACACAAAAGTAAAACAACTACATATTTTAATTAATTTAATACTTTTGTTTGTGGGCACTTGGTGAAACATTTTCAATATTATATAATTAATGTGGAATCAATTATTTTATTATTGTTTTTGTGAATATAAAATCTAAATATAATGATCCTAGTTGTTTATAGTTACTTATTTTGCATTTTTTAAATCTATTAGAGAAGAAGTGTTATAAGGTGGGTTCGAAGATTTCAAACGGGAGGAATACGACATTTGCAAAGCAAAGCAATTCCTGGAAGACCACGATCTATTACCGAAGAACAGTCAATTCGTCTTGCAAATGCCGTGCAGGACCAACCTTTTATCTCGTCAAGAGATTTGAAATTAGCATTGAATCTGGATTGCAGTCCATTAACTGTCAGAAGACGACTTCATGATATTAATCTGCATTGCAGAAGACCTGCAGTCAAAATAGAAATTAAAACAAGGCATGCGGAAGAAAGATTTAGATTTTGTCAGGCAAATGCTAATTTTGATTGGTCAAATGTAATTTTCTCGGATGAAAAAGTATTTTCTTCCGACGAAGACATCGCAAAACCGCTATGGAGACCAAACCATACTAGGATGTTTCCGGAACATGTGCGACAAAAACGGCGAAGTGGACGCATCAGTTGTGCTTACTGGGGATGGATGTGCGCTGCCGGACCTGGTGAACTAATTCAGGTGTCGAGCCGAATGAACTCCATGGAATACGTTGACATTCTGGAAAATGTATTTCTACCTTCGGTTAGACATTTTTTCCCCGAAGGGAGAATAACATTTGTCCAGGACAACTCGGCTGTTCATACATCAAGATTAGTGCGATCCTGGTTTGCAGAACATGAAGAAATTGATTTGGTTGCTTGGCCTGCTAAATCTCCAGACCTGAATCCAATTGAAAATATGTGGTCAGCTATGATTCAACGTTGGGAAGGTGGAGCAAGGACCAAACCAATTTTACACAGGCACGTAAACCAGGTGTGGGAGAGCTTTCGCGGAGACACTTATTGCGAAACTCTCGTGAACTCTATGCCACGGAGAATTCAAAGTGTCATAGATGCTAATGGGTATTGGACACGGTATTAGAAACTTTATTTTATATATATATATATATATTTTTTTACTTATACGTTCTACAATTACCAGTCGGGAAATTCAAACTGCTGTGCCTGGTGAAAAAAACAATCGGCTCTTTTCAGAGCCACCAAAAAAATTTACACAAGAAATTATGATTTATTTGCTTTTATTTAATTCCCAAGACCAATTTCCAAGATATATATTATGTACCCCCACAACGATATTTAGTATATATATATATATATATATATATATATATATATATATATATATATATATATATATATATATATATATATATATATATTTATATATATATATATATATATATATATATATATTTTTTTTTTTTTTTTAAAGAAATTTGGAATAGTCCGCTATTGTATACAAATGAAACAATCAGCAACAATACACGAACTATTCAATATAAGATCAGATGGATGAAACGGAAACTATGACACTATTACTGATGGCATTTTCAATTTTATATATATATATATATATATATAAATATATATATATATATATATATATATATATATATATATATATATATATATATATATATATATATATATAATTAAAATGCCATCTGTAATAATGTCATAGTTTCCGTTTCATCCATCTGATCTTATATTGAATAGTTCGTGTATTGTTGCTGATTGTTGCTGTATGTTTCATATGTATGCAATAGCGGACTATTCCAAATTTCTTTAAAATTAATATAAGATTCCTGGGCATAAGTGTGCTAATATACTTTAGTATACGCATTTTGGTTAAATCGTTAGAATTTATAAATTTTTAAAATATTTTGAATTCTAATGATCTAATTAAATGCGCATAAGAAAGTTCAGTGACAGACATGCCAGCTTTTTAAATCTAAAAGACCAGATAAGATAATTGCACCTTCTATTTTTTATGTTACTCCTCAATTAATTCTGCGGATTTTGTTCTGTGACGGTTCACATCTACCTATTATAGAAACATTTATGTGAAATAACAACCATTTCGAGGCTTAATACATCTATTCATGCTATATACTACAGACAAATATATTATACTGTTACATTAAGGGGATATAGCACTTACAAATTAAAAAAAAAATAACAATTTTTTTTTTTGATTGAACTTGTTAGAATAAACCTTTAATAACATAAAAGGGTAATTTAAAAAAAAAAATAGTGGGCATATATAGCAAGGCGCGTCAAGGTCGTTTTTTCGAAGGAATTAAGGGATACTTTCACTTTTTTGAGCGAAAAAATAACAAGTTACATAATTTTTTTCTAATTTAATTTATCTTAATAGAAATTAAAAATATTTAATAAATGATTTTGCCATCATTCAAGTAAATAAAAAAAAAATTGCATAATATTAAATTTTCAATGCTACAGAGGACGTTTAAGTGGAGGCTGCAAAATTTGCCCGATTTTCGGTAGACACCATAACTTCAGTTTAAATGTTCAGAAAAAAAAGTAATTTTAAAGAGAATACTTCTATCTTGCCCGTGAACTAGGATCTTTGTAAAAAAAAATTTTTTAAGAAAATGACGAGCATCTAAAAAAAGTTTTGAAAAATCATAATTTTTTTATACTTCAAACTATAAAAAACCTATAAAATTAAAAAAAAAAATGTCTAGTTAAATACAAATAAAAGATATGTGCAAAATTTCATTAAGATATGTCTTCGTTTTCATTTAAAAGCGAATCGCTGCAAATAATCATTTTTCAATATGCTTATATGTCTAAATATTAACTCCACACTTTATTCCTCGGCAGCATTTAATTATCATGTATGGAAAAAAATCGTAAAAAATATATTTGTATTGTTAATTTTGCACAATTTAGATCACTATATTTTGATATTATTTTCACAGCAATGGTAATAAAGAAAATGCTTCTTTATTAAGGGGGGCGAGTCATATAGATATAAAAAAAGATTGTTTTTTATTAGCCGTATTGATTCTAATACTATTAAAGAATATATATCCCGAGTTTTATTTAAAACTTCGTCATAGAACTCGGGATATAGCCCCTAAACCTAAAGGATGATCATATTCTAATAATAATAAAATATGAAATTTGTAGCTTTATTCAATTATTCAAAAAAAAAATTCCTAAAAATTTCTGTTTTTTTCGCGATCTATAGGACCCGCCCCCTTTAAGCTAAGTTTAGCATTATGTAAATATAATATATATTTGAAGCTTAAATAATATCGATAATTTTTCAATTTTTAATTTCGGAAGTTAAACATATTTGTTTTATACATCCCTCTCTCATTTATACTTGTCAAAAATCTATGACTCACTAAAACCGATAAAGCGCCTGACTGTTAGAATAAGTACGTAGGTCTGGTAGCTATCGAAAAAGATGTGATGTTGGTTGCGGCGCCGAGGCATAAACGGCTTGTGTGACTTTATATATGAACACCCGTGTACATGGCGGTAAACTCGCACCCTTGACCGAACACAATGTATTGTTAAGCACTGTCACCGTCAAAATTGGGGCTTGGCCCACTAGCTCAGGAGTGGTCGGGGTAAGGCGAAAGCCGAGGAAGGATGGGCAGACGGAATCGGCATAGGTGTGAGGAAGTCCGCGTCGCAACAAATAAACCTCTGAGTGTGTATCTCACCGTTATATTGGATTCAATAACAAATACAGTATAGTACTTAACCCGTGAATTGTACCACTAATAACATAAATAAAGAACGTTTATCTGAGACAGAAATAAAAAAATATCACAAGAATTTAACAGGCCAAATAGGTTTAAAGAACAAAGTAAAAAAATAATTTAGTAATAGTCACGTAAGTGTCCCCTTGCGTTCCCGTAGGTCCTGGTGGTGTCGCTGTGGAGCTTTACGAATTGAATCGCGCGCCAAGCAAGGGACTTCCGGTCTCTTGCATGCCCCAGCAGCGGTCCTACAAAGGAAGGGTAGATGGCTCTGCGCATAAAGACAAACGGTTATTAGCGATGTTCGTGGCTGTATCGATTTTACGATTGATAGATCTTGGTGAATCTGGGTGAAAATTGAAGCACAAAGATAATATAGAGATATAGAATATTAGGGTGGGTATCCAGATTAAATTGGCTGAAGGAATACAAGCAAGCTCGGCCTTATGTCGAGCAATTTACGGTAACCCTACTCTTAGGCTAAAATAACGACTAATGATCACGGCTCGCGTGAAGAGAAACCTAGAAGCCGGGAACCCGCAGGCTTAACGAGGCACAAATAAATAACGGCAAGTAAATAAATAGTACTAACAATCATAAATACTTACGAGAGCTTA
Organism: Nebria brevicollis; assembly: GCA_944738965.1. Taxonomy (NCBI): domain Eukaryota; kingdom Metazoa; phylum Arthropoda; class Insecta; order Coleoptera; family Carabidae; genus Nebria; species Nebria brevicollis. The sequence continues at coordinate 4,846,525 of OX122909.1, read as the reverse complement.
ATAATAAATAAATAAATAATGGGGAATAAATAATCAGCAATAACAACAATAAATAACTAAATAATGGGGGGGGGGAATAAATAATAAATAGTACCAACAATAAATAAGTAAACTTGGGGAAATAATTAATCAATAGCACCGGCAATAAGAAATAAATACGGGGATTGTACGATACGAAACCCCAAAATAAAGAAACTAAAACTCAGTGACGAGATGTCCCCTGGAGGATTGGAAAGAACAGAACGATACAACCTTTATTTCCTCAGGGCAGCCCTGGTGGCGGGGCTAAGGAAACCACGTGCAGGCTTCAGGAACACGTATTCCAAGAAACTATCCTGAGAACCGGGGACGTTGGTCGTCGGTACGCCCGCGTTCGACCGATGGGTTGGTCGATGCCCTCCGTGGGTGAAGATATCGCCGGAAAAACAAATGAAAGTCAGAACCCTCGAACAAAACCGCGACCTGGAGATCACACTTTTTTCAAGAAAAAAGTCACTGCTCCAACCGGAGGCCAAAACATCACTGGCTTAAGTCGGTTTTTGCGGCCCCACCACCCCGTCGCCCTTGGCTTAGGAATCCAGTGGGTGTCCACAGATGGCGGGACCGGCCTCATGGCCTGGCATTCGTACTCTTTCGTCACAGCACACGATTCTCAAGAAACGGTGCGCAGTTGGGACGGCCATAAAGTTATTTCCAGCCTTGAGCTCCGAATGTCTTCGTAGAATTATTTTCTGAAGGTCAGTGCAACTGCAGTTTGTACCTTGTACCCTTCAGGTCTGACCAATCAGAGAGTAAAACTGCAGAAATGTAGGGGAGGGTTTTTGCTTAAGTCACTCGGTGGTAGAAAGGAGGAAAATAAAGAACTCCAGAAGGTAGTGGCAGTGTGGCTTTTCCTGGGTAGCCGGGTTGTCGCAAACGCTGAATCTTGCTGTTATAATCATTCGGTTAAGTGCAGTTAGTGAACATTAAGTAGTGAGATCGTTGTGTTACAACATGTATTATTGTAAGTAGAGCTCTGTATCGTTTAATGTCAACTTTGTAATATCATATTGTCACCTTTGTACGGTTAATGAGCTATCAGCCTGTTGGTTAATAGTTCATATGTTAAAAACACTGTTAAAGCCCCAATAAAAACTGTGTCTCTTGAAGTATCAGCTCGTAGTATTTCACTACCCGACCCATAATTAAAACCCCTTTTCGTCGCGGAGGGTAAACAACAAACGTGACGTGGTGGCAGCGTTTAAACTAACAATCCCCATACTGATTAATTTAGTTCAAATCAACGGGTGGCGAGTTGTTACATTACGCGTAGTCCCATTTCCATTTTCTATCTGTATATATTTAAACTGTGCTTATGGCCAGGCGAGAATCGGCGGATCATTCATTTTGAGACACATGCGTTTGTTTGGTTTCGTTGGATTTTTACATTTTCTTCAACGAAACCAAACAAACGCAGCATATTGCGCATGTGTTGCGCATGTGCCGAGACGAATAAAACGAAACATAAAATGTATTTTCAATATGAACATCTAGTGTAACGTTCTGCAATTTTATATTTGCCGCTTAAAGTACCTACCGTTTTAAAGAATAGATTTACCGGTAATTGCAAGTTCCGTACCGAAAGATTGAGAATATTTTTGAGAGTTCGACACACTCTCTGCCTTCTGTTGTGGTAGCGACCAGACACATTTTGAAACCGAGCTAGCCCTCTGATCCTTATAATCGTTAATAGGTAGTTTTTTTTAAATCAAATCAAGATGTAAGTAAATTCTTTATATTATAATCTTAAGGTTAATAGTTAAATTTCATTTACCTGGTCTATTTTAGACGATGTTAAATATTTACATGTACTAGAAAATGCGTTTAGCGCGAACCACACTCAAATTTAATTAGCAATGGGTTTATTTTATGTTAAATCTTTTTTCCATTGTATTTCCTTTAGTATATTTACCATGTATTAAGTTCTGTTTAAAATAAAATCACGCTACCTGTGATTTCGGTTACGCTTAAACTTCAATTAAGAAATTTTACATTTCAAGTACTCTTGTTTATATTTTAATCGGGTCTGTTATCGATTTAGAAGGGTTTTGATCCGGTGGATCAATAAATCGATTAAATAGTTCCCTATTTTTGTTCCATTATCCCATCATTCTTTTTCCCTTTATTATTGTGTGAATGTGTAGTCCGGTGACCGTGACTGACCTTTGACTTGTTCGGACGAAATCTGCGACCTTGTCGAATTTAAAGATATATTTTTTGCCTTATTATTTTGTTGTCTAGTTGTAAGACTTTAGTTTAGTTTCGGTCAGCCTTGATTTTTGGTTTAGTTGGTTTATTTAGTAATTTAAGAACATAATCAAGAGCTGAATAAAGGCAATAAATTATAGTCTGGAGCAGTGGTGAGATAATTCTTACCTACAGTGCGGTCATTTCATGCTAGCGTTCATCAAATTTCATTCATCGGTCAGTTTCATGTAGTTCTTCTCCAATTCTTTATTTATTTGTTAAAAATAATTTGTTTCTCAAAATTTTTGATATCTTACCTATATTTGACATTTATACTTCATTTATACTTCGATAGCAAACAATCTGTTATGTGATCACACCGGACTACTCTGTTATCTGGATGTTTAGTGCATCGTTCATACTTCTTGAATTCAGAATCCGTTTGCCAATTTTTTGGTAATTTATCCCAAGCAAAACTAATTTGACCACATGTTCTTAACACAAATCCTTTTGGGAGTACTTCAATTTCTTCACTAGTCAAATCAGAGAGTGGGATAAAGGCTCCTTTATTTTTTAGTGTATAATACTTTTTCACAACATTTAAGACTGAAGCCTCCAGATTCAATAAATAAACTATATCATTTGACATTTTCACAATAACTAAATTTGATGTAAATTAAATATTTATATATGACAAATACCACAAATACTATATCCGGTATAAAAGATTACACATTGTTTATTATAAATTACATATCTAATATTTACGTAAACCAAATACCACAAATATTATAACCGGTATATAAGATTACACATTGTTACATTTTTAATACTAATAAATTGTTTATTATAAATTTCATATCCTTGTATAACTTTATATCATACTTCAACTTTTCCAATTTGTATAAATATAACCTAAAAATTATTAATAATATAATAATGTATTTTCTAGAATTATATCTGGATACATGTTTAAGAGCTCTTGCATTGCCAAATAACATAAATGGTTTTCAACATTTAATAAATACTTTATATTATCAATAATATTATCACCAAACATAATCGATTTTGATATGATATCATTGTGAAACTGTGTAAAATTTAAAGAAATTAACATTTTTAAATAATAGTCTATAATAAATTCTAATTCAAATAATGTTGTAAGTGATTGTGTAGCTAAACATATTTCTCTCTTCTTCCATTCAATCGATATAACTTTTACTTCATTTATCACATGATAATATAATTTATGATCTCGTAAATTTTGATATTCTACATTACTTTTTCCATCCAAAAAATTCATGATTATATCACGACATTGTAAAAATTCATACCAATCAGATAGCTTAAATTGTATACCATCTACCGATCTTAAATTAGATATTATTACAACAACTTCAAAATTTTGCTTAGGGTCAATAACAATTGATATCCATCTACTTAGACTTTGGTTTAATGGATACCTGTATTCCAACAATAGTCTTTTTCCATCTTCATGATAATGTTGATAATTTTCTAGGTCAACGATGGATGGTGGTGGTGGTGGATTGAATACATTTGCAACTATAACATCTAGATCGGTTGGGTTGATTATTGTAGTTGCGTTTGGTTTTGAAAGAATGGCTTCTGGTAGAATGTTTTCTTTATTTTCCAAAATAATTTTTTTTTTTGCAATACCATCTTTATCTAACATTTTACGTTTCCTAGATTTAATCATTATTCTAAACATAAATACATAATTAAGTTATAAATGAATAATGGATTATATAAGTTTTAACTTACCTCCTATCTATAAGACCCACTAGTAAATAATTATATATTTAACTTTATCTCCACTTATAAACGAACCCTCCCTACCAAAAATAAAAAAATAATTTTTTTAACAATTAACATTTTCTTTCTTTCTTTCTTTAGTATTGATCACTACTTTATCATGTGGGTAGCGAATGCATTTGAAGCTATACCCAAAAGTGTAGATTAAAAAAGTGCTGTTAATAATATTTTTCATAAATTTGATATATTAATGCGAGATGTTGAACAAGTTATAATATATGATAATAAGCTTGGGCTATTAGAAGATGTTCTAAATGATATGTCTAAACGTTATTCTAAAGGAATGGAAATTTGTAGAAATGATAATGATAACAAAATAACAATTGAAGTTCTTCAACATGAATTAGAGAATATTGATTTATATAATTTCCTACAAGATATAAATAAATTTCTTACAATGCAGTAAACTACAATATATTGGTGAGTTATTATTTTTTCGGTTTAGTTTACATGTAGAATTGTAATTAATCAGTCATGATTGTATTCCTGCTATTATGTTTTAGTTTTGCTAATGCATTCAATTTTAAAGATACTCTGGCTTACCTAGATACATATGGGTTGTGACGAAGTTATGGTCATTTATACAGCAAGCACCATGGCTACGGGGCTAAGGTGCTTGACTACCGTTCTAGAGGTCCGGGGTTCGATTCTTGGCTGCGAACGATCCAACTTTTATTTTATTTTCAGATCGAGGCAGGTTTCTTTGCAAGCCTCGAAACGTTTAATTAGCAGCCTAGTATATATACAGGCCCTAGTTGAAGCGTAAACTCACTCTACACCGAGTATCTGTACCGTGGCTTTCCTGGTCGATACATAGTGCTTCGAGATTTTGCCGAGATTGTCTTGACCGTGGTTTTCCTGGTCGACACCGAGGTTTACAAACCGCGTGGTGAGTACGAGACGTTTGCGTACGTCATCCACACCGTTTCTTTCCGTTCTTTTCACGCCTAGCGGCAGCCGTGGTTCTCCTGGCAGTAGCTAGGTGTAGTTTCCGACCGTTTTTATTAACCGTTCTTTACCGGTTCGCGATATTCTCGTTCGCGTAACTCCGCGTTACTTTTACCGTGCCTAGCAGCAGCCGTGGTTCTCCTGGCAGTAGCTAGGTGTAGTTTCCGACCGTTTTTATCAACCGTTCTTTTACCGGTTCGCGATATTTTCATTCGCGTGGCTTCGCGTTAATTTTACCGTGCCTAGCAGCAGCCGTGGTTCTCCTGGCAGTAGCTAGGTGTAGTTTCCGACCGTTTTTATTAACCGTTCTTTACCGGTTCGCGATATTCTCGTTCGCGTAACTCCGCGTTACTTTTACCGTGCCTAGCAGCAGCCGTGGTTCTCCTGGCAGTAGCTAGGTGTAGTTTCCGACCGTTTTTATTAACCGTTCTTTACCGTTTCGCGATATTCTCGTTCGCGTAACTCCGCGTTACTTTTACCGTGCCTAGCAGCAGCCGTGGTTCTCCTGGCAGTAGCTAGGTGTAGTTTCCGACCGTTTTTATTAACCGTTCTTTACCGGTTCGCGATATTCTCGTTCGCGTAACTCCGCGTTACTTTTACCGTGCCTAGCAGCAGCCGTGGTTCTCCTGGCAGTAGCTAGGTATAGTTTCCGACCGTTTTTATCAACCGTTCTTTTTACCGGTTCGCGATACTCGCTCCCGTAGCTTCGCGTTACTTTTCCCCTGTCTAGCGGCAGCTGTGGCTCTCCTAGCGGTAACTAGACGCGATTACCGGCCGTTTCACCAACCGGTAATTTTACCGGTTCGCGAGTTTTGTTCTATTTAGTCTCTAGGGCAAATACTACACCGCTCCCAACTAGCGGACATGTTACCGGCCCGTGCCATGTCGGGATTTTAGCCATAACTTCGACCATACCCCGTCACCGGCACCGACAGAGTCCTCTGTATTTTCTTTGGTGTGAAACCAAGGGATAAATAAAAGCCACGAGATAAATAAATCGCAAGTTTTCTTTCAACAACCCTGAACCTTCCCACTGCAGCTATCCCCGGCAACCCCTCTAGTAAGTGCGACCGTAAAGCCGTATCCGCTGAAGGCGCCCGAGCACCAGGCAACCAGCACACACGAAAGGGGGACATTGTTACGTGGGCCACACCAGTCCAGATAGCGTCACAAATTGGCGCCCGAGCAGGGAATTGAAAGGAAAAGGGAAAAAAACACTTGCAAAATGACCGAGCGTTCGGAACCCTCCCCACCAACAACGTCTTCCATGGCGTGGATCTACGCATTAAAAAAGGAAGACCTGCAGACCCGGTTGCGGGAACTAGGACAAGACGCGACGGGAACTGTAGACGACCTACGGAAGAGAATGGTAGCACTCATACGACAACTGGCCGAGCCGCAAACAACTAAAGAGCCCACCAAAGCCGACAAAGTAGAAGCGGATGACCAGGAAACGGCACCGCGACAGTATCCGTTGGCATGGACTGAAAACCCGGTACACGTTTGCGAAAGGGTGCACAAATGGAACGTACAGTTCGATGGAAAAACAGACCCCGTCTCCTTCTTGGAGCGAGTGGAAGAGTTAAGGGCGAGCTACAGCGTTAGTGACAACCTACTCCTAACCGCCCTGCCTGAACTGTTCCGAGGCACGCCACTACAGTGGATCAGAAATAACCGCAGTCATTGGAGAAACTGGCAAGATATCGTCGAAGAATTCAAGGAGTTCTATGTCGGCACAGACCAGCTGTTACGATTAGAAGAAGAGATAAATCGCAGGAAACAGAAGCCGGGTGAAAGGGGTCGCGATTACCTGACAGATATTCAGACGCTGATACGACGGTATGGGGCACTGAATCCAGAGCAACAGTTGTTCCGTATTTACGGCAATCTGCTGCCGGAATACCGCCAATACATCCGCCGCCGCGATATAAACGATATCCGGGGCCTCATTCGAGAAATGGAGGAATTCGAACGCCTTCAAAAAGAATTGAAGCCACAAGGGCCAACAACACACCTCCACGTTATGGCCTCCACCACACCAAAACCAAGCACACCGTCAACCACCGATGCATCGGTACTCTGCTGGAGATGTGGAGAGCACGGTCACTTTCGCACCACCTGCCGCAACAAACCAAAAATGTTTTGTTGGCGCTGTCAGAGACAGGGGGTGTTGACCCGGGACTGTGGGTGCGAGAAAGCAAAGGCGGGAAACGAGAAGTGAGTTGCCAAACGAAGGGGCAAGGGCAACTCACTTTAACCGCACCGCCCTTTAACACCCGAGGGGAAGAGACTAGCGATCTACCCGTCATCGAGGAAAACGTATCATCAGACAGCCGTCTTTTCCTGGACATCGTTCTGAAGGGGAGAAAATTAAGGGCACTACTTGATACCGGCGCTAGCTACTCCTATGTCAACGACAACCTCGCTGCAAAATTAATAGACCGCCACACAACCTGGGAACCAACCGACCCGCAACAAGTGAGACTAGCAGATGGCACAACAGTACCAACGAAAGGAACGTTGACACTAGGTTGCATTATCGAAGGAATCTGGAAACCTCTCCCATTTCAGAGTTTGCCAGGCCTTACAAACCCAGTAATCTTAGGGATGGATGCACTACGGGCATTCAACGTAACGATAGACATCACGTAAAACAAAGTCTTTGTACACCTCCCTTCAATCAATTCCAGCCTATGTGCGATGCAGACATCAAGAGACCCCACATCAAGTCTGTCCGACTTTCTAGCGGAGGAACTGCCAAAATTCGCACATCTCAAAGGAGTAACACCGGTCGTAAAGCATGAGATAAAATTGACGAATCCAACACCAATTAAACAACGATACTTACCACGGAACCCCAGAATGCAGCAGATAATTAATGAAGAAGTGGATGCAATGCTAAAAAACGGCATCATCGAGAAATCCTGTAGTCCATGGAGCTCACCCGCGGTAATCGTCCGCAAAAAGGACGGCAGACCAAGGTTCTGCATCGATTTTCGCCAACTAAATAAAGTATCCGAAAAAGATGCGTACCCGCTGCCATATATATCAGCGATACTTGACAAACTGCGACCCGCCAAATATTTTTCGACGATCGATCTAAAGGACGGCTACTGGCAAGTAGCCCTCACCGAAAGTAGCAAACCACTAGCCGCATTTACAGTGCCAGGGAAGGGCTTGTACCAGTTCAAAGTAATGCCTTTCGGACTCCACGCGGCGCCTGCCTCGTTCCAGAGGCTCTTGGACACCGTCATCGGCGCTAAAATGGAACCTCATGCATTTGCGTACTTGGATGATATTGTCGTCATCAGTATCAGTCTAGAAGAGCACATTCAGCATCTGCGCGAAATCTTCCAACGACTGAGAGATGCCAACCTAAAAATCAATCCGGAGAAATGTCAGTTTGGCGCACAATCTATCAAATACCTGGGTCACGTAGTCACCGGAAAAGGAATCCAAACCGATCCGGACAAAGTGGACGCCATTGTCAAGATGACCCCACCAGAGACAGTACGAGAGCTCAGGCAATTACTGGGAGCCGCATCCTGGTACCGCCGCTTCATACATCAATTCTCACATAAAGTGACGCCCTTAACGTCATTATTGCGGAAGGGACAGAAATGGAATTGGGGGCCTGAACAAACTCAGGCCTATGACCAACTCAAGAGGTCACTTACATCCGCCCCAATATTAACATGCCCGAACTTCGAGGAACCCTTCCTCTTGCAGACGGATGCTTCCGACAAAGGCATTGGAGCGTCGCTGGTCCAGGGAGACTTAAGCGAACCGCGTGCTATTGCCTACATAAGTCGTACACTCTCCGCCGCCGAAAAAAATTATTCAACGATTGAAAAAGAGTGTTTGGCCATAGTGTGGGCAATTAAAAAATTACGCGGGTATTTAGAAGGCTACCGATTCACAGTGGTGACAGATCACCAGGCACTGCGATACCTAGGTTCACTCAGAGAACCCACTGGTCGGTTGGCACGATGGGCCGTCACGCTACAGCAATACGATTTCGACACAATCTATCGAAAGGGTAGTCAAAATTATATGGCCGACATGTTAAGCCGCAAACCCCTACCAGAGATCAGCTCCCTCGAACCAACCAGATGCCTCTGGTATAAGAGGATGATGGAAGGTGTCACCGAGCATCCACAAATCTACCGAGATTACAGTATCCGTGAGGGGAGACTTCACCGTCGGTTCTGGGACCCCGCTGATCTTTCCGAAACCGAACCACAGCGAGAGTGGAAACTGTGTGTTGCTACGGAGCAAAGGAAGCAAATTCTGATGGAAAATCATGACCGCCCAGAAGCTGGACACCTAGGCATTGCCAAGACAATTGCACGATTGGCGCTCCGTTACTACTGGCCAGGCATGTACCGCGAGGCGACCAAGTACGTTCGCCAGTGCCCGAGCTGCCAAGAGTTCAAAACCGACTAACAAGGCTTGGCTGGTCAAATGGGACCTCCGAAAGTAAGTCAGCCTTGGGAAACGGTCGCAACGGACATCATGGGACCATTGCCCAGGTCCAGCCGTGGATTCGAATACGTCGTCGTATTCCAAGACAGGCTAACGAAGTGGATTGAGTGTCGGCCCTTAAGGAAAGCCAATGGCGCGGCGATCATCCTTGCACTTCGCGAGTTGATTCTATGTCGGTATGGCTGCCCGAAGACCATGATCTCCGATAACGGCAAGGAGTACGACAACAAAACAGTGCGCAATATATTACAAGAATACAATATCCACCATCACCGAACCCCGCCATATATGCCACAAGCAAATCCGGTTGAGAGGGTGAACCGGGTTCTAAAGCCGATGCTAGCACAATTCTGCCAAACCATGCTGGCAATCAACACCAGCCGACACAGTTCCACTGGATACTCCGCCGCCTATTTAAACTTCGGACGAGAGCCAACCCTACCTACGGGAGTGCTTGGCAGCACAACGACGGAGGGTACCGACGAACCGCAATTATCCGAGGAACATCTCAACCGCCTGCAAGCACTCAAAGACGTACAGGAGCTGGCGCGCATCAATATAGCTCATGCGGCCACCAAACAAAGCAGCCACTATAACTTGAGGCACCGAACTCTCACGTTCGATAAAGGCGACAAAGTCATGCGACGTGAACACCCGCTTTCATCCGCAAGCAAGGGTGTTGCCGCCAAACTCTGTCCCAAGTACTCCGGACCGTGGACCATTCACAAGCGCGTGTCCTACCAGACCTATAATCTCCGCAATAAAAATGGCAAAAACTTAGCCAACATACATGTTAAAGACTTGAAACCTGCATTTTCAGACACAACCCCTGATGGAGTTACCTTCACCCATAAAACCAAGCGAGAGGGTGCTCCTGAATGCCTGCCTGGTGTGGAAATGCCCGCTGGACGATCCCAAAACACCACCGAGACCCTGGGGGCCTCCATGGTCACCGCCAAGGACGCCTCGACGAATGGCGCCGATGCGCAGGGTCGCCCAGCAGCCAGTGCCAACCAAGAAGGCGGTGCTGCTCTGCCATTGGAGCCCAGCGCCGGCACCAATCTCGCCACTACCAGCCACCCCGCCTCACCACAGACCTCCGCTGGTGGCGGTAATGCCATCAAACCCGGAAGACTATTTGCGGCTGGACGCATCCCCCATCGAAGTACGTCACGGTCATGGACCCGACCGCACCCCGAACCGCAAGGAGACGCAGGAGGAAGAAGAAGGCGTCCCCGTCATGCAACGCCCCCTAGTATAGTTATAATTTAAGGTTTTGGATACATTTATTTTTGTTGTTTTTTTTGTATTTTTATTTTTTGTTATGGTTTTTTCATTATAAATAAGTATGTGTTGGGGGTTACACAGCCGCTTTCTTTAGTTAAGTTAGGGAGGGATGTGACGAAGTTATGGTCATTTATACAGCAAGCACCATGGCTACGGGGCTAAGGTGCTTGACTACCTACCAATCATACCTCATCTCATACCCACACACTAAACACACAAACCCTACATAAACACAACCTGCTATTAAAAAATACAACATATCCCACATGCAGGCCCCTCATGCATATACAACCACCACCACACATAGAGCATCAGCCAACCAAACCAAACTACACTCAACATACAAAACAACTACACAAAATTCTAAACATATCATGCACAACTAACATTATTATACCATCCATCACCACAACCTAATTGTTTTTAACTAATTAAGAGTAGATTTAAGTTTTACAAAAAATGTTTTTTCATTTGTAAATAAATGGGTTTTTATTTCCTCCTTTTCCCATATGTAATCCAAAACTCACAAAACAAAATCACAATTATTATAAAATTTACACTTTTCATACTATTGTTATTTCATACACATCTCATTGTTAAACTCCTTTGTGAGTAGGATCTCTGACAAAACCCGCCATGCGTTCCAAATAGATTAATTATTAATCTGTAACAAAATTTAAATAATAAAGAAATTTTGATATGAAAAATGAACTACGGGGCTAAGGTGCTTGACTACCGTTCTAGAGGTCCGGGGTTCGATTCTTGGCTGCGAACGATCCAACTTTTATTTTATTTTCAGATCGAGGCAGGTTTCTTTGCAAGCCTCGAAACGTTTAATTAGCAGCCTAGTATATATACAGGCCATAGTTGAAGCGTAAACTCACTCTACACCGAGTATCTGTACCGTGGCTTTCCTGGTCGATACATAGTGCTTCGAGATTTTGCCGAGATTGTCTTGACCGTGGTTTTCCTGGTCGACACCGAGGTTTACAAACCGCGTGGTGAGTACGAGACGTTTGCGTACGTCATCCACACCGTTTCTTTCCGTTCTTTTCACGCCTAGCGGCAGCCGTGGTTCTCCTGGCAGTAGCTAGGTGTAGTTTCCGACCGTTTTTATTAACCGTTCTTTACCGGTTCGCGATATTCTCGTTCGCGTAACTCCGCGTTACTTTTACCGTGCCTAGCAGCAGCCGTGGTTCTCCTGGCAGTAGCTAGGTGTAGTTTCCGACCGTTTTTATCAACCGTTCTTTTACCGGTTCGCGATATTTTCATTCGCGTGGCTTCGCGTTAATTTTACCGTGCCTAGCAGCAGCCGTGGTTCTCCTGGCAGTAGCTAGGTGTAGTTTCCGACCGTTTTTATTAACCGTTCTTTACCGGTTCGCGATATTCTCGTTCGCGTAACTCCGCGTTACTTTTACCGTGCCTAGCAGCAGCCGTGGTTCTCCTGGCAGTAGCTAGGTGTAGTTTCCGACCGTTTTTATCAACCGTTCTTTTTACCGGTTCGCGATACTCGCTCCCGTAGCTTCGCGTTACTTTTCCCCTGTCTAGCGGCAGCTGTGGCTCTCCTAGCGGTAACTAGACGCGATTACCGGCCGTTTCACCAACCGGTAATTTTACCGGTTCGCGAGTTTTGTTCTATTTAGTCTCTAGGGCAAATACTACACCGCTCCCAACTAGCGGACATGTTACCGGCCCGTGCCATGTCGGGATTTTAGCCATAACTTCGACCATACCCCGTCACCGGCACCGACAGAGTCCTCTGTATTTTCTTTGGTGTGAAACCAAGGGATAAATAAAAGCCACGAGATAAATAAATCGCAAGTTTTCTTTCAACAACCCTGAACCTTCCCACTGCAGCTATCCCCGGCAACCCCTCTAGTAAGTGCGACCGTAAAGCCGTATCCGCTGAAGGCGCCCGAGCACCAGGCAACCAGCACACACGAAAGGGGGACATTGTTACGTGGGCCACACCAGGCCAGATAGCGTCACAGGGTATATAAAAACTGAAGAAAATGAATTAATTAGCATAAATGAGAGTGATGTGAAATATTTAAATGCGTTAAAATTATTTCAAGATTATTATAATTAACCATATGATAATTTAACACAAACAACACAATTAATGAAAAGTCGAAGATGTGGTGTAGCTGATGTTTTAAATTATAACCTCTTACCACATTCTTGGAATTTAACAACTATAACTTGGGATTTCATTACTGGAAATAATCATCTATTCAATATTGCAAAACAAGCTTTTGCAATTTGGGCTAAACATGTACAACTTAATTTTGTACATCAACCATATATTAATAATAAAAGGGGGGTCTCCACACCGAATATAGTCATATCCTTTGGAATTCAAAGACATCATAATTATAAGGACCAATCCAATTGTCATATACCATTCGATGGAGCGGGTGGTGTTTTAGGACATGCGTTTTATCCCACAAGTAGTACAACAAAGTCTGTTGACCTACATTTGGACTATCAGGAAAGTTGGAATCAAGATCTCAGTCAAACAAAGGAAGATGATAGAATAAATTTATTTGAAGTTCTTGTACATGAAATTGGTCATACGCTTGGTATTGCACATTCTACTTATGAAAACTCTGTAATGTATCCACTTCATAGTAAACAAATATTTAGCAACATATCTGAATTTAAATTAAGTAATGATGATATTAATGCTATTAAAAAATTGTATAAATCTAAAATTACAAATGTATCACCACCTAAAGTTCCAATAGTGAAAATATGAAAAAACACCCTGAGTTGTGTGATTTGGATAATGTGAATACATTCTTAATTGTTGATGATAATATTCTCATATTTTATGAACAATGGGTATGGTTTAAAAAACTTGATGAGTATCAACACAAAGCAGTACCATTTTACATACCAACGTGGTTACCTTTTCTACCAGCAAATTTTGAAAAAGTTTCTGCAGCATATCGACGACCTAATGGAAATATTGTGCTTATCGTGAATAATAAATCATATAGTATTATTTGGCCAACTTTAGAATTAGTTAATCAAAATATTGCTTTGTATAATGTTGATATACATAATATTAGTGGTGCAGTAAATACTTATACTGGTCATACTTATATATTTTATGATAAAAACCATTTATTGGAAATAGACGAATGTAAATTTACTACAAAATCATATGGTGTGATACATAAACATTTTCCAGGTATTTTCCAGGTATAGATGGGTTATTTCGATATACAAATGGTCGAATATATTTCTTTAAGAACAAAAATTATTATGAGTATAATGAATTCTTAAATGTCATGGCTAAAGCAGAAGCATTTCACCTTTCTTTATTAAATATAAATTGCCCAAACATAGGTGTTCCCGAACAACTTAAGAATCTTGTGTTGAAATTAATTAGTTATAGACAATATTGACAATCTTGTAATCATCATTCAATAAAATTTTTTTTACTACAATCTGTTATACTTTACTAGTCTAATTTAATATATTTTAAATTACCCCAAATATAATACAACCCGATTTACATTCACGTTAACCCCGGTAAACAATGTACACCAATTATCATACAACCCCGCTTTACATTAATGTATTTGCAATATCTTAAAGCCTGTGCTTAAAGTACCCAAATATCATACAACCCGCTTTACATTAATGCATTTGCGATATCTTCTTAAGTACCCCAAATATCACACAACCCGCTATACACTCACGTCAACCCAGCACTCCCTATGACGTCAACAACGGTCCGACCAATCAGAAGCGAGACCTTGAACTGTGCTCGGACCGGCGCTTTGTATCTACTTGACATAAAAATTAAAACAAATGATATGGGTAATTAATTAATGAACATACGAAGTCTTTGATAAATCAAAGACTTACCACTATATTTAGAGAATTGGATAATCATATTAAAAATCAATTTAAACGGCTGTCAATACCAATTCAATTACGATATAACAAATTTGATGAAGACGGTTTCTATATACGTGAATATAGTATCTCTAATGATACTATTTATCGTCTACCATTTAACATAAAAATTGAAAAGTTAACAATATTCCCAAAAGGTGCATGCAGTGAAATACATGTTCATGATAGAGAATTTAAAACATTACCGGATGGCTTCGAGTTGAAAAAACGTGAAAAACTTAGATTTAAACGATTTATAAGTACTGATAATGTTTCATGGGCCAATATAAGTGTTGAATTAATTATTACCCATCAGTAGATTTCTTATGTAATAAATGAGTGAGTATTGTGTTAAATGTAAGACAAAGACAGGTACTAAGAATGTGACTAGAACAACATCTAAAAAAGGTCAGCCAATGTTAAAAGGGGAATGTGTAGTTTGTAATACAAATAAATGTTCATTTATAAAAAAAATAGGTGATAGTGTTAAAGAAGATATCGCGGATGAAATACATAAACCATTAAGGCGTAATTTTCAGAGACGTAAAGTTTTAACAATAGCAATTGATGATTTATGGCAGGCTGATTTAGTTGAAATGATTACAAATCAGGATAAAGGATATAAACATATTTTGACAGTTATTGATGTATTTTCTAAATTTGCATGGGGTATTCCAATTAAAAACAAAACTGGAGAAGATGTATCTAAAGCGTTTAACTCGATTATAACTAACCGCAGTCCAACACATCTACAAACTGACCGTGGACTTGAATTTTATAATAAAATCTTTTAGCAATTAATGCATGACAATAAAATTAATCATTATTCAACATACTCTGAAGTAAAAGCATCTGTTGCTGAACGATTTAACAGGACACTTAAAGAAAAAATGTGGAAGCGATTCACACAAATGGTTCGATTTGCTACCTCAATTAGTAGAAGAATATAACAATACTATACATAGCACAATTAAAATGACACCTGTACAAGGTTCAATGAAAGAAAATGAGAAATCTTTAAAAAAAAAAATTTGCTCAAACAGTACCTACTAAACCTCCCAAGTTTAAAATAAATGACAAAGTAAGAATATCAAGGTATAAAACTATTTTTGCGAAAGGTTATACACCAAATTGGTCGAATGAAATATTTACCGTTTGTAAAATAATATATTCTGACCCTATTACATATCATATTAAGGACTATAAAAATAAATTAATAGAAGGTTGTTTCTATGAACAAGAAATGAGTAAAACAAAGTACCCGAATGTTTTCCTAGTAGAGAAAGTAATAAGACGTAAAGGTAATAAAGTGTTTGTTAAATGGTTAGGTTTTGATAACGCTCATAATACATGGATAGAAAAAGATGCTGTAATAAATTAACAAATTTATTTTGTTATAAATGGATGGTACAGATTATTATATATGTAGAGAATGTTTAGATTGTGCATTTAGAAGAAATGATAAAATACCTTCTTGTGACAATTGTGGGTTCTATATAATAACTAAATTAAATAAAAAATATTTTACAAAGCCATGTAATAAAATCAAATATTTCGTAAAATTACTACGTGAACATAAAGAGACGGTTAATCCAAATCACAATGTATATGGTTTTAATGCAAATGATCAACAAATGTTAGTTGAAAAATATACATATTTTCTTTCTTATATGTATAAGTCAGTTCCAGATAGATCCATAAATAATAAATATTATATTTGTAAATTATTGGACGAATCGCTCACACAACATAGAAAACTTGAATATGACCTTTTATGGAAAGACTTTCTAGATTATTACGCTAATAGAGAAATAAGGGAAGCAATAAATATTGAAGATTATATTGTTAAAGAAGATCTAAGAAAAGTAAAATTAAAGACTTTAACTAATACGGATTTTTTTATTAATAAATGACAAAAATTTGTAGTGTTTGCAATATTACTAAAGACGTTAGTAATTTTCATAAAAATAAAGAGGAATATAATGCAAGATGCAAAACATGTATGAGTAATTATTATTTCACAAATAAAAATAAACTTAGAGAAAAGGTGGAATGTGAATGTGGAAGATTTGTTGTAAAATCATATCTTCGTAGTCACAAGTCTATAAATATACATTTACGAAAATATTAACAAATTTGTTTTGTAATATATGGATTAATATTTCATTTAAATAGATTCCCGTTTGAAGATGATTTAGTTAGGGCACCAAAGCCTATCAGGATTGCAAAAGTAAAATGTGAAGGTTGTAGTACATATTATGATCCAGAAAAACGTGCAGAACATTTTAGAAGTAATAAACATTTATTTAAACAAAATTGTAGAATTGTAGAGGTTGAAACTGCATTTCAAATTAGGTTGGCCACATATCATATAAATAATAATACTAACGTAAGAGACCCTTCAATATTTCTTGCCTCTATTAAATATACTTTATTAAATAAAATACAAGAAAAGTTGGTTGATAATAATCTTAAGGTAAACTTGAAATTATTTTGTAATTATAAGCAGCTTGACATTGAATCTGAAATTATTGAAGAACAAAATTTTAAAACACGCAATGTAGCCATTTTTGATAGTACAGACCTAGAAGAATACTATGCTGAAGCAGGAAAAAAATTACTTGCTGAAGTAGAGGAATTTGAAAGAAAGGGATCCGGTTGGGTTTTATATAGTGTAAATTCTATAGAGCTGCGAATTAATAACTATGTTCCATTACATGGATCTTCTTATGTAGCACTACCAAAATGGATACAAGACAAGAAAGCAGTTGTAAATGTGGAAAATAACGACGACAAGTGTTTCATGTGGTCATTATTATCATTCTTACATCCAGTAGATATACATACTTGTAGATTAACAAACTATAATAAATATATAAATCAAGTTGAAATAATGTTTAATGGTAATCGATTTCCTATGGTACTGAAAGATATTAAGAAATTTGAAAGGCAGAGTAATATCTCTGTAAATGTATATTCTTTTGATGAGCAAGAAATAATATTTCCAGTATATGTAACAAAAGACAAGAAAGATCAACATATAAATTTGTTGTATATAAAGGACGATAAGAATAGTCACTATTGCTGGATAAAAAATATGTCACGATTAGTGGGATCTCAATTGTCTAAGTTCAAAGTATCTCTGTGATCGATGTTTATTATTTTTTAATTCAGAGTATAAGTTAAACATTCACAAAGTTGATTGTAAAACCAAAGATTCCGTAAAAGTAATTATGCCAAGTGAAACTGAGAAAATCCAGTTTAAAAATTATAGAAATACAATGAAAGTTCCATATGCAGACTTTGAATGTCTAACAAAAAAAATTCAAACATGTACACCATCAAATAACAAATCATACACACATAGATACCAAAAACATGAACCTTCAGGTTTTTGTTATTATATATTAAAATACATACATAAAGAATATAAGCCGCCTGTTGTATATAGAGGTCCTAATGCCGCAAAAGTATTTATGGATAGAATTAGACAAGAAGTAGAAGAAATTGGTAACTATTATGATGAAATTGAGGAAATGTTACCTCTTACCAATACAGAAATAGAACAATATAATACTAATAATAATTGTACTTTATGTGGGTGTAGGTATACAGAAGAAAATAAAAAAGTACACCATCATGATCATTTGACTGGAAAATATATAGCACCTCTTTGTAATACTTGTAATTTTAAAATGCCAAACTCCTAAATTTGTGCCTGTATTTTTCCATAACTTGTCCGGTTACGATTCGCATTTATTTATCAAAGAACTAGCTTATGATGACCAAGAAATAGATTTAATCCCATGTAATGAAGAACGGTATATAAGTTATACTAAACATACAGATGATCTACAAATTAGATTTGTGGATTCATTTTAATTTTTGTCGAGTGGTTTGGAAAATCTTGCAAGAATTTAATAAAGAACAAAAACATCATTGACTAAATACTTTAAAGAAGATGAGGTTGACTATGTAACTAAGAAACTAGCATATTGCTATGATTACATGGATTCATGGTCAAGATTTACAGAGACAAGTGTTCCACCTAAATCGGAATTTTATAGCGAACTAAAGGATTCAAACATAAGTGATACAGACTATGAACATGTATTAAATGTATGGAATAAATTTAATATGCAAAATCTAGGAGACCTACATGACTTGTATGTAAAAACAGATGTATTATTGTTGGCGGATATATTTGAGAATTTCAGATTAATATGCTACAATTTATACAAATTAGACCCAGCATGGTACTTTACAACACCTGGACTAACATGGGATGCAATGTTAAAATATAAGGCATTAGACTTAATATCTGACTATGATATGATTTTAATGTTTGAAAAGGTATTAGAGGAGGAATAGCACAGTGTTATAAGCGGTATGTAAAGGCAAATAATAAATACATGGAAGATTGTGACCCCGCGAAATCATCTAATTATTTAATGTATTTAGATGCCAATAATTTATATGGTTGGACAATGTCGCAGAAGATGCCATATGAAGGTTTTGAATGGGCCAGTAAAAATATTAATTTAAATCTAGCGGATGATGCAAATGAAGGATATATTGCTGAAGTTGATTTAGAATATCCCATGGAGCTACATGATTTACATATAGATTTACCACTGGCACCCGAATCAAAAAATCCACCAGGATCTAATCAATGTAAATTACTAACTACATTGGATAACAAAAATAGATATGTTTTACATTATAGAAGCTTGAAACAATATCTATCAAAGGGAATGGTATTAAAACAGGTACACAGAGTAATAAGTTTTAGACAATCTTATTGGTTAAAGAATTATATAGACATGAATACGGAAATGAGAAAGAAAGCAAGTAGTGAATTCGAAAAGGACTTTTATAAATTAATGAATAACAGCATATTTGGAAAGTCTATGGAAAACATTACAAAATATGTAAACATAATACTATGTCCAAATGCTAAAAAAAGTGAAAAGCTTATAAGCATACCAAACTTTAAACATAGAAACATCTTTACTGAAAATCTTGTGGCCATACATATGAATAAAACTAAAATAGCATTCAACAAACCAATTTACATTGGTTTGTCTATATTAGATATATCAAAAGAGTTAATGTATGATTTCCATTATAATGTTATGAAACAAAAATATAAGCATAATATAGAGTTACTCTATCAAGATACGGATTCCTATATTTATAATATTATCACGGAAGACTTTTATGAAGACATGAAACATATGATAGATCACTTTGATACATCCGACTATCCTGTTGATAATAAATATAACATACCCATAGTGAACAAAATGTACTTGGAAAAATGAAAGATGTAAATATGGGCTCTCCAATGACAGAATTTGTTGGCTTAAGGGCAAAAATGTATGCATTTGATGTATTAGGTAAAACAGTTCAAAAGAAGGCAAAAGGTACCAAGAAAAATGTAGTTAAGAATAATATTACTATTGACGATTATAAAAACTGTTTATTTAATAGCGAGAAGATGTCCAGAAGAATGAATACTATTAGAAGTGTAAAGCATGACATTTATTCCATCAATCAAAATAAAATTGCTCTGAATCCTGACGATAATAAAAGATATATACTAGAAAATGGGTTTGACACATTACCATGGGGTCACTATTCTATTAATAAAATTAACGGTAGATATATTAATATTTAAATAATAAATAGATATATAAAAATAATTGTAGATATATTAATATTTAAATAATAAATATAAAATATAATTGTAGATATTTAAATTAAAATATTTAAATAGATATATAAAAAATAAATGTAGATATTTAAATTAAAATATTTAAAAAATAAATATAAAAAATAATTTTAGATATTTAAATTAAAATATTTAAATAAAATTAATGTAGTTAAGATAAAATGTTCTCATTAAAGCGACGGCTATATTTACCATTTGCCATATCTTTCTCCATATTTATGGCTAGAAAATCATATTTCTTTTTCCAACAAAAATTACAAAGATCTCTAAACTTTTCTATACTCATATCCGTGCCAGCGAAATCATTATATGCATGTTTTAAATTAGTACTATCAGTAAAGTGACAAAGTATAATATAGTTTGCATTATCTCTGACCGTCTGTTTCGGTATGCGGCTTAATGTTTGACATGTGCATATACAACAAATACCATAATGTCTACCTCTACTAAAGTAATCTTCAAGTATTTTTATTTTTCGTGTATCAATATCATCAAATATTGCTACTGAATTAGGTTTTACATTTTCTTCTTCAGCATTTTCAAATTTGTAAAAGCCTATACGATTTTTCAAATGACTATTCATTTCATTTACAAACTCTTCAAGATATTCGTATTTTAGTTGATGTAATGATTTTGAATAAATGTAATATAATGTTTATATAACCCCAATTTGATGGTCCACATATTATACATCTTATAGTGTTGGGGAAATATTTATTTCTATTTTGTTGCTCTTCTTCTATAGTTCTATTCTCTAAACCTTTTCCTATTTTTTTAATTTTAAACTCCATTTATTAGCGATTAAAAGTCTTTTACTACCGTGTTTGTCAAGCTTCTATATTTTATGTTTGTATCACTAACTATCAGACAGTGTACAATAGTATTTTCTGGAAACTTTTTATTAAACTGAAAGTCAATCTTTATATCTGTAATTGATTCCTTTATGGTCTCGTTTTGATATAAACAATCTATAACACATATTGGATAGTTTTTATTAAACTCATATTTAGACACAATAGGTGCATTAATATGTTTGTTATTAAGGAAATATGTCTTTTGAAAGTTTTTAAACATTGTGTATACACTACTATAGTCATTGTGGTCAGTATCTAACATTAAGTTTTCCTGTGGATAGCCATCGTTGTTTAATAATGCTTTTATATCATGCAGGTCAATAAAATCAAATTTTGAATTATCTACAGTTACATCTGTATCACGATTTTTAGAAAACGCTATGATAAAATATTTTGGACGTTTTGCTAGGGTTGCTACTCGCCATGCATATTTCATCACATCTTTAGGAATTGTAGGATTACATTCATAAGTCCACGAATTATAATTTATTATTTGCTGTTTGTTTGAAGCTATAAGATTACTAATTTCTATTTGTTTTTCCAATGTGGGAATTACTAGTGGCATACTCCAATATACTTCTGAAATATGAATTTGCAAATTGTCTTTTAATGTCACAGGTGCTAATAAACAATTTGAATTATCGGTTGCTCTAAGTAGTTGTAGTTCCTGACTGACACGTAAAATAGCTTTATTATATGTTTCAAATATACCGAAAATATTTTTTAGTGGTACAGTAATGGAAAAATATCCCTTTTCATCTAAAACATTCTCAGTGCCCCAGCCATCAAACATGTCTTGTTTATTAAAAGTAGTTAAACCTTTAATTGTTGTTGTATAACCTGGAGCAATAACTACTTCTACTTCTTTACTGGATATTAAATATTTTATTTGTGAATAGAGATGCATTATACCATCTCGAACAAATTGAATCGTCTTATAATTAGCAGATGTCAGTGGGGTACCTTTGCCTATAATCTGACCGGCTAATACAAGATTACTGTTTGCAGTGTCATAAATAACATCCTGATTGGGTACTTTAATCTCTGTAAATGTATTTGGTGTATTAATTCTACCTACTATCATAGGTAAATATTTTATATATTGGTAACGCAGGATAGTTGGTTTATGTACTCGCTCATTAATAGAATAATCAAATATTGCTGTATCCATTTATATAGAAAAAAATATTACGTTTTTCTTATATGTAAAGTTATTAACAAAGGTTCAGTTCTAAAGTCTATTAAATTATCATCTTGATCTATTAGTTTTAATTTCAATTTATCTATTTTATTTAATATTAGTGGATAATATGCCAAGTTAATAGGTTGCTCAATTATATCATAAACAGGTCTTGCTTTTAGAAAAAATTCATATATTGTACTAGTTTCTGTCGAGCCGATATACTATCCTTTTGTAATATTTGAACATACTTTGATAGTCTTAACAGAAAAAAATCCAAAGTGTTATCAGACATGTGCAGTATGTTTGGCTCTAGTACCCTTTTATTAAATCCCAGCAATGGTCCTATTGAGTTATATGTTGTAAAGGCGATGGTATAAATCCTTTTAATCATATTTTTCATAGTATTGTCATTTGGTTTTAATGTGAATCCTATACCGATAATTTCTTCTAGTATGTCTTTCAAGTCTTGATGTCTATATGTACCATCATCAATTTTAATTGTTTTACTAACACCCTCTTTAATATAAGTAAAAGTATTATTTTTTTATTTTTCTGATACATTTGGAATAGTAAGTGATGTTTTTAACCTTTTCAGACACAATTCATATCTACCATCTGATAAATCTAGTGGGGGGAAATAATTACTAATTAAAATAGATTGATTCAAATTTTTACAATTATCTAATGTGAGTGTACCCATTTATTATAAAAGAAATTATATATAGATTCTATACATAACTGTCCACAATTTGATTCACTATATGACTGTTGTCTGTCATAATTATAATATATTTCAGCCTTATTAAAATACTTTACTAATTTTATTTCAGGGCTTACGTTTCCATAACTATCAAAATAGAAAAAACTTTATTATCAATTTTTATATAAGCTACCCAGTGAGTACCTGATTCCGAATTAGAATCTAAATTAACTATACCTGATTCATTCTTGTTAATTAGTTTAGGCAAAGTGTCATCCATAAATACACCTCTAAAATATGGAAGTCTTAACTCTTTAGTATATGTCAATATTTCTATATTTGACAATGGTCGCTCAGGTATCAATTTTTTTTTATTTTTCCTCCACGTTTCTGTTTATTATATGCAGGATCGCCTATATACATCCCATTACCAAAAACCTTCTCGCCTACCTTTTTACCTGCTTGCAACATTGCACCTGTTTCTAGAGCGGCTAATGCACCTTTAATTAATGTCATTACAGCTGGAATTGCGAATGGAAGAAAGCCGCCATTTTTTACAGCAATATCAGATAATGCACCGCCTAATTTTATACATGATCCTTTTATTATTGGTGCTGCTGGCAAAAGTATTACACCACCTTTCCTGTCTGTTAAACTATTTAATAATTGCGTTGTTGGTAAATCAATACTGCCTTTTACATTTGCTAATTGATTTACAATATCCTGTACATTGTTTGAATTAGAATTTTGTAATGCCGCCATTAACATTGTGACAGGAATAGGTATTTTTGATGGAGGACTTATTTTTTTATCTGAGATGCAGATAATTTTATAGTAGCTCCTACTCCTTCCTGTTTAGCTTTTTGAATTTCGTTTAATTGACTTTTACTCAATATTTCTGTCATTTCAACTGATTTATTAGTATAAAAATTAAGTCCCATTCCCATTTTACGTTTCGCTTTCATTATACTTGTAACTGATCGAGCAGCTATTTTTTCTTTAAAATTTGCATTTTTATCTAATACTCTATTCCATGCTTTATTTCCTAATATATAATCAGCTTTATTTCTGTTGTATACATCTGTATATTTAGAATAAGCTATGTCATGTTCTCGGCAAGCTTCATCTAATCCGTTTACTCCTTTATCACCTCTTGCTAATCGCTTTTCTAACTTGGTACCTGGACCACAGTAATTATAACCTGGTATATGTACTTCAAGCGGTAATTTATTTATTAAACTATTTACAAATCCAGATCCTTCTTTTTTCCTCATTTATAAAGAAA
This sequence comes from Nebria brevicollis, assembly GCA_944738965.1. Classification (NCBI taxonomy): domain Eukaryota; kingdom Metazoa; phylum Arthropoda; class Insecta; order Coleoptera; family Carabidae; genus Nebria; species Nebria brevicollis. The sequence goes on along the minus strand of OX122909.1, from coordinate 4,822,081 downwards.
CATTTTCCCGTTCTAAATGAAGATTATCTTGAAAAACGTAAATATGTTTACCGCAAATCTTATAAACATTATAGTAAAATTAATCTAGGTATGCATTTGGGCGAAGTTTTATTTACAGGCAGTAGTTTATCAGCGATAGCAATGCCCTTATTATCAGTTATCGCTGTCGGGTCACCTTTACTTATGTGTGTCACTGAACTCTTAAATATAAAAGAAAAAATGATTGATTTCAAGAAATGCTATGATTTTTATAATAATTTACTATTAACATTTAAATCTGGTGAAATATTAGAGGCTCAAATATTTATTAAGGAACGCGAGTTTATCAAAAACATTAATTACTTATGCGTTGAGAAATATTTTAAAGAAAAAAAGTTGAACGGTTATGATGCAATGTGAAGTAATATTCAACTATAATGTGCATTTATAATAAAATTTTTTGTGGTCATATTCATTTTCTTTAAATAAATTTTTACGATATATTTTAAACTATGACGATTGCTCACCATCCTTCCAAATCAAATTATTATCATCATTTGTTTGTTATATTTAATTATATTTACCTAATTTATATATTTATTTTGTTTAAACAAATTCAATATTTATTTTTTTTTATATTTTTAACTATTCGTTTAAACAAATTCTATATCATGCATCTCTCTAGTACCTATTTTCTTCTCACCGTTATATTTTAAACTAGGAGGATTACTGTTCAACTCTTCAATACTTGGTATAAATCTATTATACCGTTCAGGTAATGATACTTTAAAATTCTCTATACCAACTATTATTTGCTCACCATACTTTCCTTCAAGTAGCTCAAAATATTCGATTTTATACGTTTTATTCTCCAACTCTGACAATTGTCTAAATTGTGAATTACTACTATTTAGCATACTCGCTAATTCGTTTTTATTCTCCATTTATTAGGGAAAAAATTTGTCTATACGTTCAGGTTTGTCAATTTACACTTTTTGTACATTTTACTAAAAATAGAGCAAAAGTACTCTTTTATGGACATTTTCACGGTTTTTCTAGCAAAAAACCGTATAAATAGGGCAAAAGTACCATTTTATGGGCATTTTTTCACGGTTTTTCTAGCTAAAAACGGGGTACGTTCAGGTTTTTTTGAGATAGAACCGCCATTTATACACTACTTTATAACATGACATTTGTAAATACAGCACAAGAGAGTTATTCTCGCGTGAAGCACAATACGCAGTAGTACAATACTCAAACAAACCACAAACACTTTTTGTGCAATACTGTCACACTGGGCAATCATGCATTTGCAAAAATATTTCATGAAATGTTATGGCGGAGAAAATGATTAATAAATTATATCCATAAACCTATAAACTGAAATGACGAAATATACACTTGAAATGTAGGTGCAAATGTTAGTGAATAAGGAAACGATGAAGATTAGATGCGATAGCATGTGATGTGGAAGATATCTGTAAATAAATGCGATAGGGCTACACAGCCTAATATCACGCTAGGTAATGAAGCGTGCTTGCCAGTGATGTTTAATTATGCGCATGTAATAACGAAATGACCAATGATTAATCAATCCTATATAAAGGAATGAAATGGTTTGTAATAATCTAATGATAAAACTAATATACACCCTGTTTGATTATTATCATTAATAAACAAATCAAATATCAATAACAATCGAATTTCATATATTTTTTATTATTAACTATTATTTAAGTAACGTATTTATAGTCAAGTGGTTTTTTTAACCGGGACTCATTTTGGCCTTCACTGAATTTAATCTTATTACTGGTTGAATGACATCTGTTTGTGTGTGTGATATACATTGTAGGTAGGTTTTTCGATTATTTTAAAATTTATATTTTTTTCTATCTTATCTAACAAAATACTTGTAATAAAGTTCAGTGCTAACCAATGCAGATATTTATATATAATGAATATGAACGACATTTTGTTAAGATATTTTATATATCGATTTACATTAAAATACTAATATATATTTGTAACGTATGTTATATGGTTATTTAAGAAATTAATGAAAATAGTTACTATTCTCTATTGAATATATAAAATAAAGTACCACATATAGCAAAGATTAGCATACATATCCCTGTATAATATTGAATCATCAGCCTAAAAAAACAACAAAATAATACCTTATAAATATAAATTTTAGCAGAATACAAACCAATAATGCCTAATTTTGGCCCTTTTAATGTTTGCAATATCTTCCCCAAAGCCAATAGTTTTTATACCATAAGCCATAATGTCCAAATATTTAACCCAATTTATACTATTCAAATCAAAGAAAAATACTTGTTTATCATCTTCAGAGAGAGTTTCCCATAGTTTTTCAATGTTATCCATTTGAAATGTCAGATGTCTACTCATTTTTGTAATTAACCGAAGATGCGTATTTAATTCTTCAGTATAGGCAGTAATTCTAAGTTGTAACAAATATTATGTATTTATATTTTACATAAGAAATGATTTATTTACTTGTAGTTTACTCCAAATAAATTGTATATCTTGTCCCATAAAATGGCAGGCAAAGTGTGAAATATGTATAACAAACACTCATGGACTCTTTCGGATTCTGTAATGTACCTCAAAACAAATGGATATTGATATAATTTCTCTAATGGATATTTCACATTTGGAAATGCTTTGATTACCAATGCAAATATAATTTTGTGCTGGTCCAAAAGATTATAAACTGTTATACCTTTTGGTCTAAAATAATAAATAATACTAATTACAATGTAAGATATACAATAAGTATTATTCAACTTTAATAGTTTTTTTCGTTTTCGCTCTTTTTCAATTAAACCATATAAAAATTGTATAATTTTCATTATTCATGAATGCGAGCAAACGCATGATTTAATAGCAAGACATACTTTTGTGCAATTTCCCAACCAATGGCAATGAGGCAATTTATACAATGATCGCCAGGAATAAAAAAAGCTGGAGTTCTTAGATCTATGTTGAAAACTCGTATCAAACCAGTTGCCAATCCAGTAAATAGCGTATTCGCGATATTTCCCTGGTTTGTCCAACCAGGTATTGGTTCTTTATATAATGCACCTACTAAAATTATAATTAAAAATTAAGATATATTTGTTATTTATAGATTTTTAAAGATAAGCAAAATATATACAGGTAGTCCCCCATTTTATGGTATATTACGTTCCGAAAAACGAAATTCTGTAAAGCGAAACGAATTTTTACTAAACATTTCTGTGCGTAATAGCATAGTTAATAGTAACAATTAATTATTTTCTTTGGACGTTAATGTTAGGATTGGTCACAAAATGTAGCTTGGCCTAATGCAAGGACATTAGATATACCGAAAACAATATTACAAGATCGACGTTTAAATAATTTGTTGTTAAAATGTCTCGTAGGAGTATAAAAAATAGGCATACCTCCTGGTGGTCTATAAACTGCAACTGGTAAATTTTGACAACGTTCATGTATCAAAGTGTCACCCAAAGCTTTCGTAAACGCATATTTATTTATAAAATCTCCTTTTACATGTACTGCTATATTATTTAAAGTACTTTCACTCAGTATTTTTGTGGCTTTCATCATATTTTTAGCAGAAATAGCTGTTTGGTAAATTTTTTCTTCACTTTGACCATATTTATAAACAGAAATCATTGACGAAATATTCACAAATGCCTTGCAAATAAAATGCTAGGTTGATTATATCTATTTTTTTGTAATATAGAGTGTTTAGGAAGAATTTAATGAATTTGAATGAAGCGAAAGAAGTGTGTGAGAATAGAGTTGAATACTGAAATATTATCAAGTTGTGAAGTACTGTACAGGATTGATAGACATGGTTGGTCGCATTAAAATTAATTTTAGATAAAGGAAACGTGGATATGAAATGTTTAAAAGAATGTGCAAATAATAATATTGTGTGTGATTTGTGTATTATCTCTAAATGTTGACTTACATGTAGCTCTTTTATTTCCTGAACAACATCAATTGTGTTATTGATACCATTGACATTAGTTTCTATTAAATGTTTTAAACTTGCATTAAAATTCGTAACACCACTCACATGAAATACAATATTCACCGAGTTGAGAACGAGTTCTAAATCAATTAAATTTAAACCTAATTTGTCTTCGGTTATATTTCCGGTTATTGGTTTAACTTTTAAAAATGAATCAGGATTGATTTGTCGAACCTGGCTAAATAACTAAACACGCCAAATTCAGAATATAGAATCTTTTCACATAATGTACACTTACATTATTATTTTGTAATTTCTCCAAACGTTGTTCCACGCTTAAGTTCCATTTCGGTCTAATTAGCACCCATATTTCTTTCAAGTCTGGACATGATCTCAGTAACTTTTCTATCAACAACTTGCCTAAATATCCTGTGCCACCCGTGATAAAAATAATTTTATTTGCATAAAATTCAGATATCGATTGCTTAAATATTTTATTATTTGGTGCAGCCTGTAAGTAAACTATCTCAATATAAAAATAAAAGTCAAATTTGAATTGTTTAAATTCCCATTTCGAATGCAAATGTAATACTTAATTAGTAACTAATATAAGTAATATAAAAATTTGGCTTACCATTTTTAATATATAATCATATAATTTACAATAACTATGATCAAGAAAATGAATTTTGTTTAGTATTTATAATATATAAATCAAGGATTTCCGTGACATAAATCAAGAGATACAGTTTTGGTACAAATAAAACTACTTAACTTTTTTTAAAATAATCATAAACATCGTTAACCAATATTGTATATTAGTTTACCAAACGAATGTATGCAGCGTTTGGTATTTAAAATTTATAAATTTTATAAATTGAGGAAAATTATGTTTTTACTTTCTTATACGCAGTATAAGTAAGTATTGTAATCATGAAAAATTTCGATCTCGAGATTTTAACGGAAATATACGTTTTGACCTTCCCTGAATCGATTTCAACTATTTTTGGAATGGCGTCTGTCAGTCTGTCTGTGCGTGTGTGTGTGTGTGTATGTGTATGTGTGTGTCTGTGTGTGTGTGTGTGTGTGTGTGTGTGTATGTGAGCGCTCTACAGCCCAAACGGCTGAAGGGAAAATTATGAAATCTTAAACTTAACATTTGTATGTGCCTGGCAAGAAAACCTCTTATTTTTGAAAACCATATTCCGACCGGAAGTGCATGTTTACCCAAGTTATTTTTTGCAGTTTCTGCAATTACTCAAAAATGATTACAGTTACAGAAAAATTACATGAACAAAAATTAAAGGTATTTATATTTAGCACAACTTTTGTTTGAATTTTTTTTCCAAAAGGAGTATTGGTTTCAAAATAAATTTCTGCTTATTATATATATTTTTACATAAATCGTATCATCTGCGCCTGTCAATTGTTTAACAAAATAGACTTAAATAATTTGAATTTTGACATTAAATATTTATTCTAAGAAATATATTTAGTGTAAAAGCGATCTAAAGGTTAGAACAAATATTATAAATTAGAAAAATAATGAAACTACGATATGGTTTAACCCAAATGCGTATAAGAAAGTTCGGTGTATGTCACTGCAGATGTTTTTATTTTTGTATGAAGTATTATTCTTTTGGCAAGTTGGGATAAATTTTGTTTATTTATAATCTCAAGGATTTCGTCACAAATTGTGATGAAATGCGATAACGTGCCCGTACTTCTTTAATGTCTGATGGAATTTTTGGAATAGTACTAATTAGGGGCTGTTGAATTATTTGTGTAGGTGTGGCCATTGTTGTGTAGTGTTGGATATTAATCTTAATATTTATGTGTTTAATGATACAAATTTGATTGTTGAAAAAATATATTTTTCTATGCTTATTTGTTGTTACGTTAATAATATTAGACAGTGATTCGCTCGAGTTACGTTAATATATATCAGTGATTCGACTTCTTACGTTAATTTGAACAAATAGTGATTCGTTCAACAATCAGAACAGCTTTTGCAAAAATATGACTTACAGTATTATTAATATGAGATTGGTGATAGCCAATTTCATGATTGGTTGTGGGTGGGGTTGATTGATCTGATCAGATGGGTGGTCTCGATGCAGCTGATGTGTTGAGGTACCGTTGATCGGGTTGCCGTTGATGGACCGAATCTGGTGTCTCTAAATTGGCGACGATATGATTTGCCTTTCTTCGCCGGAGAGTTGTGGTAGAATCTTGTTGATTTGTGTCGATTAAACACTGGTGAAGTCAAAATCGTATTGCTTCGATTTTAAGTGAGAAATCTACAATTGATCTCATCAAGAGTTGTAGTGAGATTTCGGATTTCTTGCACTCGGAGCCTTGCTGTTCTTTTGATGCCGTATTTAACACTTAAAAGTGACGGTTTTAACTTTTAATCGAAATAGAACTCGCGTTTTGAGATTATTCGTAGTTAAAATCTTTTTGGCATCCTACCGACTGCGCCAAATAAATCAAGTTACACGAGCACGTGCCCGTCATGTGTGTATCTCAGCATCGATGTAGCGTATGCATTGATATGGACACTCCGATTGGCGCCCACGACATATGCAACACATGTGGCATACGTGAGCAAATTTTCCAAGACGAACCGGTAAGACAGACATTTAAAATCGTACGATGGCCAATTCCTGCTACGGTACACCGTCGACGTGTTGAAACTCGAACCGGCGGTCATTTTACGCGGCACGCAGATTATGACAATGAAAATTCATAATATCGCATTTTGGAAAGTATAAACTTTTTGCCCATGAAGCTCGTGCAAATGCCTGGGGCCCGATTCTTGAAACCGTGCGCTTCGTTTCGCATGCGTAACTCGGTAAGAAGCGCATACGGGCAAGAAAATGGTATCCTTGACCGAGCGCTGAGCGTTCGCATGCGTTTGCATCGCATGGTTATTACCGTGCGCAACAGATCAGTTTAGTGGCATTACTAAACGAATGTCTTTGGTTATAATATTTGCAATTCATATTTAAGTTTATTCCGTAGTTTCAATTATTCTAGTTTGTGAATATGGAAAATTTGGATGAATTGATCCACCTCGATGTAATAAATGCCATGGATGAAGCAGAAAATGCAATGTACGAGGAATGGAAAAATTTTCAGAGGCAAAATGCATTTGCTTTATCGGAGAAGCAATTCATAAAATTATTTCGGCTATCAAAGGAATTGGAAATAAATTTAATTAATGACTTGCAATTTTTTTTTATTGTTGTATACATTCGATTAATAATTTTTTTGTTCAGATGTACAATTTCCTGCGCTTTTTCCTATTGTTGTACAGATATGCTAAAAGATAATAAATTAAGCAAAATGTTTTTACGATTAGTTTAACATTTAAAAAGATATTAATCTTACGAAATAGATTTGTACCGAAACAACACTGCAATATTAAAAACCCTCAAATACGTCAACAACATGAGTCATAAAGAATTTTCAAAATACGTTGATTTTATTGGCTAGAAGTATCACGTGCCGGGTACGTTTATTGTGGTTAATGAATCGTACGCGAAACGTAGCTCGTAGATGCGCACACTGTTCAAGAATATCATTTTTGTGCATTTATTGTTCGCATGCGTAAGTCACCGTGCGTACTTTCTCGCATGCGGAACTATGCGCACGGTTTCAAGAATCGAGGCCCTGTATGTACACGTACCGCAAGAACTATTTTAAACCAAATACCATTGCGAATGTAAATGCGCGCGGCTATCGTCGTATGAGGCGACCGTGTGGCTACTCTGGAAAGAGAAACAGCGCGGGGTGAGCATTATGCACGCACACAGAAACGTAGAGAAACGAATTTTTGGATTCCGGGTGGACGGTCACGTCCAGGTGGATGATCGTGCAATAATCTTTGAATATCAAGGATGCTGGTTTCACGGATGTCTCAAGTGTTTCCCCACCGGCCGATAGACAGCGTTATCGGGTTCAAATGGTGACACCATGGCCGCCCGCTACGAATCGACACAACTTAATTTGGCTGTACTGAGTGCCGGGCCGTATCAGATAGTTCAGATGTGGGGGTGTGCATTTAAAGAGTTGTGTGCACAGAGTGATGGCGAATGCGCAAAATTCACAAAATACATAGACATTCGCAACATTGAGCTGCTGAATGTGCGTGATGCGTTCCTTGGCGGTCGAACGGAAGTGTTGTCACCGTACCATCGGGTGGACGATGCCGTGGGTGAGAAAATTCTCTATGCAGACGTGTGCAGTCTGTACCCGTACATTAGCAAGTACGGCCGCTATCCCGTTGGACATCCGACAGTGTTGCTGAACGACGAATGTCCGCAGGACATCGGTAGTTTTGAGGAATATATTAAATGCTGTGTACGCCGCCCCGTCAACTCCATCATCCCGTACTGCCCATGAGGCTACATCAAAGTGTATATTCCGCTGTATCGAACGTTTTCCGTGCAAATGAATCTTGAAGTGTGCACGCATTCGGACACAGATCGAGAGATAAGCGGCACGTGGGTGGTGGATGAAGTACGTTTGGCATGTGAGAATGGCTATACATTGCGCGGCGTTTATGAAGTTTGAAAATCTGAGACGATACAGTACGACAGGGAGACGAAGAGCGGTGGCCTGTTTGCTGAGTACGTAAGCAAGTTTGTGAAGATTAAACAGTAGGTGAGTGATTGGCCTGCAGAATTTCGTGACAGGGACGCGCACTCTACTGCGACAGCGACAGCGTTATCTATACGCAGAAGGCTGACGAATGGTCACTACCGTTCGGCATGTATTTGGGGGACATAACCGACGAACTGGTCACATACAGAGCAGGCTCATACATTGATACATTGGTGTGCACAGCGCCGAAGAGCTATGCGTTTCGAGTGCGTGTGAAAGGGGTTAAGGACACGGCCAAGACGGTCTGTAAGACTAAAGGGATCACCTTTAATTTCGCAAACAATAACATTATTAATTTTGATCAACTGGTGACGATAGTGACAGAATATACAGATCCGATACTGCTACAATATCCCAATAGATTTGTGCGCACAAAAGATTGGCGCGTTGCATCGGGTGAGGGGGTGCAAACCTATCAGATTGTCTATTTGAAACGGCGTGTTGCCTGTGTAACATTCTAGCCGTTTGGTTCGAATAAAAAAATTAAAACTGTTAATTTTTGTGGTGATGTAAAAATTATATATGTACAATAAATTAAATATGGTTATATGGTGTGTGTATTTATTACTACTTTCTCTCCCCATTCAATTACCTATACCATTATCGATTACTTATGGGCCGGCGACGCCAAAAATGGCGATTTTCATTGTTTTCTGGCATGTGTTATTACTAATTGGGATCACATGGAGACATAACTTTTATTTGAAGTTGAAGTTTAATCTATGGTCAAACCATAGATGATTTTAAATAATTTTTAAAAAAATTAGTTTTACAGTTATTGTATTAATCTCACTCCGCAATTCTCATCGCCATGCATGTACTAGAAACATACGGATCTCATTTCTTATCAAATCGACTAAATAGTACAATACACCAAAAGAAACCTTAGAATATCAAGAAGCTAGTAAGATAGTTTTCATTTATAATGATTTCATTTTAATTGCACAAAAAAATGTAATACATTTTGCGAACAACTTCTACTAGAATCAGTTTTCTTTTTTTGATATTTTTAGAACGAAATCCGGGATAAAATCAATCTTACTTTCTTGTTCGTGTATTGGAGAATATGTGTAATTTTTGTTGTTACATAATTCTTCCGAATTTAAGAGAAAGGTACATTTTTAAACTTCTCCTATACCAACACATGTTAATTATAGTTTCAACTACTAAAAGAGCATGTCATGAATTGTAACGTGCAATTTTCATGTATATCTACAGTGGGGGATGCGAAGTCAGGTATCCTCACTTCAAATTGTACAAAGCAGTAGTATTTTGTATAGAAATGTTCTATCGCCTGTTTTATATTATTATAATAATATGACTCAGATATAAAACTGCATAAAATAGTTTTGTAAATTCCATTAAAACGATTTTAATTTAAGGTACGGTATGGAATTTGCTATTAATAACATTTTGAAAATTTTTAGTGATGGAAAGTATGATTGCGAGATTGAAAGAAGAATGTCTGCTGGCTGTAAGATTTTATTAGCTCTAGGAATGTTTGCGAAAAATTTTAATATTTTTAAGGATGCAAGATTATGCGTATACCTTGGTGTACTTGTCCTCCTTGATGTATGGTAGTGAATGTTAGGTTTGGTAAACCAAGCATAAAAAGCGTGTAACTTCTGTGAAAATGAAATTTTTAAGAGATTTTTGTGGTGTATCTAGGAGAGACAGAAAGCGGAATACGTGGGTGTATGAGCAAATGTACCTAAAATAGTTGCGAGTAAAATGAGATTATATGGCCATATCGAATAAATTCCGAATTAAAAAGTAACAAAAATGATTTATGTGGTAGAGATGAATGGTGTGAGAATGCGATGCTATCCTCGGAGTAAATGGATAAACATGATTGAGAATGAGCTGCGTGAGAAGAAAGTTGCGAGCGAGCGGAATATATTCATACACCGCACCAAAAGTGTTGCTTCATTTATTTGAACCTTATAATTGACTGCGTCGGAAATAAGATTAAAACTATCTCTTGAACGTACGAGTCTAACTCTCATTTCTACGCCATTGATTAGAAACTTTTCTTGATTAAATAAATCAACATGCAAATGTCCCAGCATATCAATATTTTTACTTTTCGCAGCAAATTGTTTACGTTTTTCAAATCCTTTATTATGCGCTTTATCATCAATTTTTGCTGCACAATCAATATACCATAAGCTCGATGTAAGATGCGATTCTTTAGCTTCCTGACCATAATTGAGTAGAGTTTCTATATACGAACGATATGCATACGTATTGCTGGGCGGTGATACGAGTTTTTGATTGAGATATACTTCCACCTGACTGAATAACGAATGCATTCAATTATTCACGGGTGCCACGATATCGGTGTCTGTTAGATTTTCATGTTCATTTTTCACTATTTTCGCGTTTAGATACAACATTGTTTGTGACAAATCTATGTACTGATCGCCATGGCCAGGTATAACGAATTCTATGGGCGAGTCGTCGGTAAGGGACGACAAAGGTTTATAGTTAATCCATTGTCCAAATTCTATGCTGGTCTGCGTCGGAGGCAATGCGAAAATGTCTAATTCAGACTTGACACATTCACAAGACTGGGTATGTAAAAAAGCCATTCTTAATTTAAAATATTGCGAGTTTTATATTCAGTCTTAACACGACTGAGTGATGGTCGCGAATGAAGACTTTTTTTTTTCATTCGCTTCTTTATACGTCCTGCGCCGGGGAGAAGGGTATCCACTGTTTCTACAGCTTTACGTTTCAAGTTACTCTTTGCCTCGGTTAAACGATTCTGGAACGCTTCTTTGACCGGACGATTTTCATTGAGATCTCCGAGGAAATTTATTCCAGTACTAACTGCTTCCCGTCCAACAGCTCCCACCCCTTTTTTATCAACGGCATAATTCGTCTGAATAAACCACTGAAGAAACTTCCCAGCCCGTGGCCTCTCTGGAAAGCAGCCCATCGGTATACAATTGTTCCTATACCAGAACCTGCTTGTCGATTATAATAATTTTGATATGGACAGCCACTCATTTTTTTTTAAAAATGTTATTTACGTTGTCGAAACTGAAGTATCACACATAGTGTACCCGTTTCAAATGATGCAGCTTTACCCATGTACTGTCCTTATATCAATGTCAATGCGATCAAACTCTGTTTTCAAGAAAGGAACATAGTGTGGCTGGGTATAAATAACCGATTTATTTCCTCCATATACCTAATTTTGAATATCAACGCTTACGATTCTTATTAACGGAGCCACGACATCGCCCACAAACTGCGGTTCAATCAAATCACAGTAAATGAAGAGTTACGCTGGTATTCCCGTTAAAATATTGTACGGGTTTTTTGCAATTGATTCACTAGTAATATCATCGGACGGGTCATATCCCAACTGCTGCATTAATCTTGGCGACAGTTTAATAGAATGAAATTTGTCGACGGTGTATGAGGCTTGAATTCTTTTCAAGTTCAAAATAATCGAGAACTGTATTTCATTTCTCCGAAGAAAATCACTCTCATTCAGCTTCTTCAAGATATCAAAAACCGATACATAATTTCCAACGGGTATTGTAACTCTCTCTATAATTTCTTCATATACCTTTGCAATAACAGTGGCCGGTGGTAGAGTTTTTTTCTTTTTATTTTCAAAATCATTAACAGTGCCCGACGGTGAATTTTTTTTTAAATTTTCTCTTTTAAGTTTTGTCACAAACACGTGATTCGAACCTTCGCTAACGGTAGAAAAAGTCGATGGATATTGCACTTCTGATACAGCAACCTCCCACTCATATCCACTAAGCTTGATATTTCTTTGTAATAGAGAGTAAAAATTTGATGTTTTGTTTTCGGGGAAATAGTTCATAGAACTATTACTTAGTAGCGTTAAATAGAAATCCTTCATATTTTCTTTAATTCTGAAGCTAATATCCAAGAGTTAAATTTATCATTATATCCTTTCCATTTAACCAACACTTGCCTTCTGACACCTATGCCCCGAGTTTCTACTATTTTATCTATTTTAAACGAGGTTCTTTTCGGTTTAATAGTAACCCTTTGCAATTCCGTTTCATAAAATGTACCCTCGATGACTTCATTATTTAAATCTACTATTCTATAAACGGGAGGCACTCGTTTCATTGCGCAGGTAATTTTTAAAAATGTCCTGCCCCCTGCGGGTGGGGGTTAGAATTCACCCGCAGCACCTCTGCTGGTCGTAAGAGGCGACCAATGGGCAAGGAAGGTACCTCGTAAAAAACACACTGTTCCATCTGTGAACTTTTACCAGAAGATTAGTGGGCCAATCTTCTGCGGACTTTTCTTTCTTATTCTCATGCTCACCCGCGTGTTTTCCGTGCAAGGAGACCCGTAAGGAAGGAGAAGATGATCCTGGTGGTTGAGCTAACGCAACACACCTCTTTGGCTTCGGATTCTTGCGAAACGGGCGGTCAGATACTAACCCTATCTGACCAATAGGCTTGCCGTTACGTTCTTTGTACCGGTAAGGTGAGTCCCATGACCCTGGAGGTAAGTTTTCAGACGTTGGAGAGAGTGGCTCGCAGCGTTCTGGAGCTTATTGCCTGGTGAGGGGGACAATATCTTCTGGTTAGCCCTGGCGATCACACCAGATTGTGGTGTGACGTCCCAAATTGTGGCTCCGTGGTGGGTGGGGAGACCAGAAGATGAAACGTTCTATTTGTTTATGGCAAACAAAATCAAAACCCCGGGGGCCCCTCCCCCAAAAAGATCTCGTCCATTATCTGATCATAAATCAATGGCAACAAAGGTGGAGTCACATAGAACAAAATAAGCTCAAGAATGTTAAGCAAAACGTGAAGGCATGGGATTCTTCCCATAGGGCATCCCGAAAGGAGGAGGTCGCTGTGGCGAGACTCCGGATAGGGCACACCTGGTGGACGCATGGCCATCTTCTGCGCCATGAGGAGGCTCCGATGTGCGAAACGTGTGACACTGCTTTGACAGTGGCGCACGTTTTGATGGAGTGCTCCCAATTTACCGAACAGCGAAACCGGACGGGTCTGTCACTTGACCTGGCGGTGGCCCTTGGTGACCATTCGACTCTCATTGACAGAGTCGTCCTGTTCCTCAGGAATACAGGTCTATTTGCCTTTATTTAAAAGTGCTAGTTTTGTCTTTAATTTTATTTATACACGTATTTTTGTTTACATTCAATAATATTTTACAATAACTTTTATTTTTACAATTTTAAGCATGTTTATTTTATTCATTTTTAGAAACATTTTTAAAACCTCTTTATTAACATTTTACATTTAATAGATTTTTAGCTTACAATATAATTTTTACATATATTTTAAAATAATAGTTTATTTCATTATTTAGTTTATGGCGTGAATAGCCCCAGAGGCTGATACGCCTTTAAATTTTAATCCTACCTACTTAAAAATTTCCTCTGACCAATTACTCTGATAGCTCTTCTCAAACTTTTCTTTCGTTTTGCAAATTCGAACAAATTGACCGGGTATGAATTTTAGTTTTATATTTTTATTTTTTATATCATTTCCATACTGAGTTCTCCATACTTGTAATACATTCTCATCATTCACGTCTTTCGGCGCCATTTGTATGGCCAAATGCTTTGTGCTATTGTAGGCCGTAGTAAGATTAGCTAATACGTGAACATAACGGTACGTATTATTGTGCGTGAAATAACGATACATTCTTGTCTTTAAAGATCTATTCAACCGTTCAACAAGGCAAGCTTTCACATCTGGATTTTGTGTTACATAATATCGTACACCGTTTTGACGAAAGAAATTTCTCACCGATTTCGATATAACTTCAGAACCTTTATCTGTCTTTTTGTATTGCGGTTTACGATTGCTTTCGTTAAATATTTTCTTAAATGCTTTGATTATAGTGGCTGGTTTTTTATCAGGTATTGCTACCGTCCAAGCATAATCACTAAAAAACATCAATTGCGGCTAAAATATGGTTCATTCCGTCATTATGTTTACTAAGACTTCTAAAATCATTCAGATCTGCCTGGTATAGATCGTGTATATTTGAAACTTTATATTTATTTCTTGGAAAACGTTTTCGTAAAGGTTTGTGTAACGTATAGGCGTCCTGTGAAGATAACCAGTTTTCAACTTTCTCGGAACTGTATTTTCTCTTGACTGCACTTATGAGATTAGTGACACCCGAAAAAGCCGCTGCATTTGACGGATCATAGTAGATACTAGCTAAGCGTCTATTCATCGTTAACTGAACGTTAGTTTTTTCCACGATATATTACCACCATACGATTCATCTGCCGTATCAGAACTGAGCTCTTATTTCTTTCTATCTGATTTTATACGTCTTAATTCGGGCGTCCTGTACATAAACCTCCTTCTATTCGGATTACCGATTAATTCTCCGGGAACGTTAATTTTCTTTAATGCAAAGGTGGACCACCTGGTCGGATTAATATTTTTTCTAGACCGCATGATATCACCTATCAAATCTGTAATATTTGAATCTGGGACAACAGTACCGTTTATTTGAACTATCCCTTTATCATCCCATGTTATACCGGTTCCGAGAACTTTCACTCTTTCAAGTAATCGCGCCGCATTATTATGATATTTTTTCGGTAACATACTTAAAATATCTTTTTTATTATACGGTTCTTGAAGCTGCTGCTGCTGCTGCGGCGGTTGTTGTTGTTCTTCATTTTTTAATTCAGTAATTAGAATGGTAATAGGTTCACGTAATTGATTCTTAAAGTGTAAATATATTTGCAAAGTCTCCCGATACAATGACCATTTCTCAAGATCAGAAAATTTTTCAGAAGCCATAACTTTCTTCATATCTCTGTCAAATTCTGTAGTTATATCAGTGTCATTATTATTATTAAAAGAAGTTTGTCGAAGTCGCTGCAATGTATCCGAGGATATAAGAACCATTTTTTTCGCATGCTCCATATTAACGAATAAATTAGTTATTTTTAAATAAACTGCTTAGCACTCCTGTAATAAGAGGTGCAAGTAATAAAGGAAATAGCGCTCCACCAGTTTGAATTAAAATTCGTTTTCTTTTCTTCCAGCCGGCACCTTTTTGCACAAGTTTACGTAAAGTTTGCTTGTGCCGAGATAGGCGTGCTCGTTGATTTTTATTTACAGCAACTTGACCGTTTAAAATATTATACGCACACTCGCACAAACAATGAATTTCTTTACTATTCGCACTTTTCAATAGAGAAACACGATGGTTTGGTTTGAGTTTATGCAGAGCACACAAATAATCTGCGTGGTTGATTACTGTTTTAGTCATTTTACAGAATAATCGCTGGTAAATTGGTAGATAAATGAATAACTGGTTGTCACGTGACATTGTTTTAAAACGGCACCAATCTGGTGTCGATTGTTTTAAATCAAATAGTAAATATCCATGCGGTTCTGTTGTTGCGTCATTATACGCGTCTTGAATAAATTTTGAGTTTTCAGGACATACCTGGCTTGCCAAATGTGGAATTTGAGCCTTGTCTCGCGGATTTTAAAAATAAACAATATAGTTTGCATTAAGCGATATATCCTTCTGGCCTTTACCTTGATGATACAGATTTTGCGTCAGGAAAAATACCGATAAATTTTTATGCTGTGAACCTTTTGTGAAGAGATCTACAATTTGAGAATTACTTTCACACATTAAATCATCGATTATGATTAGCTGAGGATTATCGCCGTCATAGTTATTCATGTCGGGAAGTCCTGCGATGAAATTAACATTTTGAATACGCTCGTATAATTTCTGCCATGTTCCGTAGTGCCAGTTTACTTGAGAAAACACTGTATCACACATATTCTCTATATGCTTAAGAAAATTAACAACAAAATAACTTTTTCCACACCCCGACGGACCCGCTACAATAGCAGAAAAGGGATGCTGGAACTTGGGCTCCATAAAAAATGCATGTCTTTATATAGATATAACATCAGCAACAGCAATAACACCAATAGCAATAAACAAATAAAAATAAATGATTTTGTACACACGCACATACGTTCATACGCACATACGCACACACGCGCACACTCTTATCTACGCTTCTTATATCCATAAGGTATAGAATTAAAATTATCCACTAGTCTACGTTTCATAAAGTTTATGTTGAACACTTTATTTTATGCCCGTGTAACAACAGTATGATTCATCGTAATCCTGATGTTGTCGCACGTAATTATCGGGGAGGCCACCTCGTCAGATTCTCGTTGAATGATGTTTTTCAAACAGTCAAAATTCAACGTTTTAGAATTTTTGTAGTTCAAGGTAAAGCCTTTTATTTTACATATTTGGCTGGTTTCATTTTTCGCCGTTCCAAATACTTTATACACGTAGCTTTTTGGACCGCCGCATACGAATTTGGTGATGAAACTTTCCGGACCGTAACAGGTAAGTTCGTCCGTAAGGTCTCCCAGAAAATTACCTGTCGGAGGGTTGAACTGGCCAGACGAGTGAGTATAGATCACCGAATCCGTGTCATAATACAACACTCTGTCTCCTATTGACTGTAAAATGCTGTGTAAACACAGACGGGCACGTGAATTTACAACATTTACGGTACACAGCTGGTCGGTGGCTTCGTTTTGGTGTTCCCAGCTACAATACACCATTTTCTCCTCCGCTGGGATAAGTCGATTTACGGTAATGGACGGGCTCGCCAACAGGTCGTACAATTCTTTGGCCGATGATAGAATGGTTGTCTGCGGTCTGTTCTCTGTCTGAGCGAATTTACCTGTGTGTGTGAAATTTGTTTTTATTTTGTGATACATTGATACAGAATAATGAAAATACATACCCCAGAAAGAGTTCAGCATCAATTTTGCCAGTGATCGTTTCCCCGCGTTGGTTGCAATCTTTGACGGCTCCAGTAAAATTCCCTCTCGCTCCAAATACTCGGCAATGTATTTTTCTTTTGTTTCATCATTCGTGCACTCTTGAGGCCATCCCGATGCTTCTTGTTTCATTTTTAGAAAATTATTTATATATTCGACAAATAAACCGCCGGTCTTTTGAACTTTATCGTATACGGTGGTTTCATACTGCCAAATTTCATATACTTCGAGTATTTTATAACCTAACTCGACGGCGCGACGTACCTCATCCGCCACCCATGTCCCCATAAATTTTCTCTCACTAATGGTGTGTGTACAGTCATTCTTATTCAGATCATCGCAACATGTACAACACAACGCAAACATGAGTTTGTTATGAACTTTTCGCGGTAGCACAGGGTGAAACAAGTCAGATGGTGGAAGAACTACACATTTTCTTAGACCCTCAACGCGGTCAATGTTATTATCAGGGCCCAACACTTGCTGGCATTCGGTGCCGACAAACACTCGCGGATGTCCCACAGGATATTTACCGTACTTGCAAACAAATGGACACACATCAACGTATTTAATTTTTTCTACGCCTTTTGTTTTCTTGTACAGAGAAACGTTGCCTGTACGCCCGCCAAAGAATGCGTCACGCGGCTTTAACGGCAAATTATCAATAAGCGCGTGATTATCTAAACCAAATTTGAGATCTGTATCTCTTTGTAGCTGCCGTTTAAACTCACACTCCCAAATAACTACAACAGTGTATCCGCGATTACGAATTCTAAGCACCTTTTCATGGGTTCTTTGAAAGCGAAGGTTTAATGTTTCACGCGTATTGTTATATAGACTTTTGTCTCGATCTGTACGATAGCATGCATCGCACCCGTACCAGAAACAGCCCACAAACTCGAAAACCAGTTTTTCCGGCGCATAATAGCCATCAACTTTTAGGCCTGGCTCGAGTACCGTTTCTCGGCAATGACCTACGTGCTCTATACGGATGCTTCGTGCAATCTCTTCACTAATCAACCATTGTACCGCGATTTTAGAGTGATTTTCGCCAAACCTGTAACCGTTTCGCGGAATTATACCGATGGTATCCCTTTTAAGGTATTGCCTCCGAAACACACGATTACATGCTGAAGCGATTATTACAGCTTCACTGAACGGACACACTTTACAGTCTTCAATAAAAGTTTTGCGAAATTTTTCACACGCCCGACGAAGTATATCCATATCAGAGACACAGTATTCAATAATTTCTCATTGCATGCAAAAAATATAATTTTCTTCCAGTTGTTTTGCGTGCCACTCTAGAAAACAAGTACGAGCATCAGCTTTCATACTATCGACACCGTAATACATAACCGCCGGAACAAGTCCGGAATAGAACTGGTTTTCCAGTTTATTAAATAAATGTGGAAAATACCCTTTTTTAACAGAATGCGGTAAATCCATGGCTTTGCTTAACGATGCTAACGACATGGGCAGATAGTTTATTGAGTCTATGACTCGAATTTTATAGTTTATTTCCATTAATAAAATGTTTGAGCCATTTAGTATTAGTTTAGGTTTCATATTCATTATATCTGTTAAATATTTCAGTATAAATTGGGCATTGAAACTTTTCGCATTGTGTGCAATACATATTACCGATGAAAAGTAAGTACGTGGCAGCAGTGCATATTCAACAAAACGCGACAATGCGCTGTCTTTGAAAACATGTTGTCGCACCCCGCACATACTACATAAAACGGTCAAATCATCAACATCTCTGCAGGTAGGGCATACCTGTTGAACGACGCACAAGTTCACTTCATGTTCCTTGTCCTTCCCGACAACTTTCTCTTGACGCGTCTTAAAGTCATAATAAATGAACAAATCATTTTGTTTCTTCGCTGGTTCTTTATCTTTTTGATTAAGCATTTATGATTCGCAGCTTTGTAGCACTGACACAGCGAGCAAAATGTTTCACCACACACATGAATTCTGCTCTTCTTGTAGACTTTCAGACATTTTCTGCACGCATTCATACGGGCACAAAGCAATGTAGTGTGTTTATCATAGCACAGCTGACCCAGAAAACGTCTATTGCATTTGTTACACAGAATAGATGGTCCCATGCATGCCGGAGAAGAGAAACAATGCGGACAGATGTTGCTGCAATGATGACGTCCTCATTGATGGTAGGGTTTATGACATGGCTCGCAAAAATAGTTTGACGAAAATTCTGCTGTCAAACTTTTAATCGCAGAGAAATGATTGTCGCTGTGGAGAGGATTAAGTCGCGGAAGGTTTTTTCCATCAGCTCCTTCGTATAATAATGAACCGTTACCACGATATTCGTACACAACAATATTGTATTCCTGAAAATACCGCTGAAATTCTTCAATTTCAGGAATACCTCCTCCGTACATCGGAATATTAACTCGCGCCTTGATAAGCAGCTCACGAGCCATGATGCCCTGAAAGTCACGACGATCCGCAGCGATATCACAAAAGCTTGGATATTTCGTGAGCCATGCTTCTGCAACAATTAGGGCTCGTGGTAAACAATTATTGTCCTCGTACTGTATTTCTACAATACCATGTTAGCGTATGCATAGCTCTGAAAATGTGAAACCGTGTCCGGGTAATCGTGGTTTCTCCCTGCCCACGGGCATAGATACTCTCGTTACTACTACAGTGAAATCTCCGTCTGAAAAATACTTCAGCGTTGCTTTGCAGTATTCTAGAAAAGGTATCCCATACCACGTCTAAATGTATCTGGTCAACACGTCGAAAACTTAGCCAAGCTGGTCCAGACTCCAATCTTGGAGTCTGAAAAATCATGCCTACAAAATCCTCTGGCGGTATGGACTCGGTTACATAATCAATAAGATCTTTCATACTATCTTTAAACCATGCAACTGGATTAATGTCCGCCGGAGGATCTGTCATTGCGATGGTTAAACGACGTCCCAGTATATTGAATAATTTCACTCTTTTTTCCACATCACAAATGACGGTGAAGCGCTTCAAACCGTTTCCAATCTGAGTGTTGGTGGTAGCAGAAGCATCATTCATCGGCGACGCGTCAATTATGCCTTCGCAAATTTTGAAAAAATTCAGATAATTTTCATTGTTCTCTTCCGGATCACTACCAAAAACACCAGCAGCAGGTTCTAGTGATTCTAACAGTTCGTTGCAAATGTTGAAGAAATTTTGGAAATTTTCTTCTCCGTCAAAGTTCTGCGATTCATCTGTACTCGTCACTCGTTCCATTACTATTTTCGAATATTTCTTTTCAAAGACACTAATATTCGGACGGATAAACCAAGTCATCTAGTTTATCCCGCCTGAAACCCCTCTTATTTAAAGTATTTTTTCAAACGACTCAAACTTTTTTTTTTTTTCATATCGGATTGACGGTATTCCAACAGGTAAAGAAAATAGTGGGAATATATGCGCTTCCATTTTATCCACCGCTAAGTTCATTTATATTCAATTCTCGTAGTTTCCTTACTGGTTTCAGATCATTCACAGCCCCTACTAAATTTGCTATTTCCATTTCTAAACAAACCAATAATACAGATTTTATTATAACTTTAGTGTCTATATGTATCAACAATAAAAATACTTACTTGTATACAACCTGTCCACAACTTAAAATCGTCGCTACAGCATACACAGTCGAACTGATGAAATGTTCTAATATTTCGAAGCTTTTTATACGAAATCCCCTACTTATAACACATGTCGTCATAAGTAAAAGGGACAAATCACAATATTAACTACAAGTAATACTCCTATACTATCGAATAACTACTTTTTTTGTCTGACGCAAAGTGCAGCTGCACCAAAGGACAGGTTCAAACACGATATCTCATTAATTCAGTAAGGCATTTTTTTTTTGCCTGACGCAAAGGGCACCTGCAGGAAAGGACAGGTTCAAACACGATATCAGTAGGAATGTAAAGATATTTTTTATTTTTGTCTGACACAAAGGGCAGCTACACACACATCTCAGCGGGATAATAACAATGGTCAATGCCGACAAAGGAAAATCATTGACTTATTTATTAGGGTCTCGGTCTGGTGCAGATGGGCCCTCATAAATCTTTTGTTACACCTGACATATTTATTAGGGTCTACATAAAAAAAAGGGTCTGTGAAACAAAGGGCCACCTGTACAACAGGGCAGGTGTAAAGTAACAATGGTCACTGCGCCGACAAAGGAAAACAATGACATATTTATTAGGGTCTACATAAAAAAGGGGCTGTGACACAAAGGGTACCTGCACAAAGGGACAGGTGCAAAGTATCAGTGGTCCACAAAGGGCGCCGACAAAGAAAAACAATGACATGTTTATTAGGGTCTATATAAAAAGAGTCTGTGACACAAAGGGCACCGCTACAAAAGGACAGGTGCAAGGTAACAATGGTCAATGACCACAAAGGGCGCCGACAAATGGCACCTACACAAAAGGGACAGGAGCAAGGTAACAATGGTCAATGCTACAAAGGGCGCCGACAAAGGGCACCTGCACAAAGGGACAGGTGCAAGGTAACAATGACCACAAAGGGCGCCGACAAAGGGCGCCTGCACAAAGGGACAGGTGCAAGGAAACAATGGTCACTGTGCCGACAAAGAAAAACAATGACATATTTATTATGGCATATTTATTAGGGTAGGGTCTACATAACAATGATCCCTGCCGACAAAGGGCGCCGACAAAGGAAAAACAATTACCCCGACCGTGGGAAAGGGCCCCATCCATTGTTTGAACTTGACATATTTATTAGGGTCCAGGCCATCAATCAAATCTCAGAGAACAAAGGCTGACAGGGTCTGTCGCGAGAACCGCTGACTACTCTACTTATGCGTATAAGAGAGATCGGTGCATGACCCTGCTGATGTTTTTTAATGACAGTTGGTTATTGGCATACTGTAAACATATATTTTTATTTTTTGCTGCTTCTTCCAAAGATATGTTTTTATTTATTAGTGAGGGTAAGCATTTCACTTCAACAATCGAATCTTCTTCTTCAATATATCCGTCAATATAACCAAATTCTTGGTCAATATATAAACCACTAGCAGTAACTTTTTTATTTGTCATCGCTTCAGAGATATTGATTGCAATTCATTATCTATTCCATATTTCATGTTATATAGAATTTCATGTTGTATAGAAAATTATTTCTGATTTTGGGAGAATAAAATATGTATGTTGAAATAAAAATGGGTTAAATTATAAACAAAAATAGTAGGGAACCAGTAAAAGTTCTGGAAAAAATCTTTCCACAATAGTTGGGATTTCTCAGAAAATAGTGTCATCGCACGGGGAGTAGTTTATAAAAATAAGGAAACACATATGTAGGTACACACATAAAAATGTTGGATATTAACTTTACCAAAATATTTTGTAGACAGCTCATGAATAATTTTAGGGGTGCAGAAAAATAAATAAATAAAATGTTGCATTGTTCAATTGTTATTAGCAATTTGGGCGATTTTTTAGCGATTTTCGACAGTTTTTTTAAAAGCTTGTCATTTTTGCAAAATTTTGTACCCAGAGCTCGTAAAAAATTAAAAAAGCATTGCTCAATATGCATATAAGTCCTTTTTTCCAAATTATGATTTATTGTATAGTTTTTCTGGAAAAAATTCATAAGATTTGCCTATTTTTTCCGCCTCTAGGGCAGTCTAACCCCTTAAACAATGTGTTGTTGTGTGTGTTACAGCTTGACTTACACTTTTTATGTATTAAGATTATGTTTTATGGGAAAAGGGGGAACAAAATCTCATTTTAATGGATGGTATTTTATGTCTAAACACCAAGTACAGCGATGCACGTCAATTCCGGTTCCGAGGGTGTTGCTTATCGTATTTCCACATGTAAAGAAATTTACGTTTTCGGGATTACTTGTGAATTGCACGTTAAATTTTTATATTTATATATATATATATATATATATATATTGTTACGTTTTTATTTATTTGGGTGAAGTGTAGAAAATAAATAAAACACACACGAACGTTAATATAACAAGTTCGATTATTTATATTAAAGATATTAATTACAAGCTACTCCGATACCACTTACACCAATTACAAGTTTAACAATAATATCATTAATTAACCAACGACATTTATATCAAACTACATTCCATTTTTTTTAACTAACATTCTTCTTCTTCCCACTGTAGCTTTTTGTCCCCACGTGTTTTTCTCTACCCCCCTCTCTTATTTTTGTTTGCGCGTGCGTCGTGACTATGCACGTTACACTGCTCCCTCCTTAGACTGATTCGTCCCGGATCAGTTTATGACGAAATCTGCAAGCGTCACCCTTGGTGCATCCGGACGTCTTGAGGAAGTGACAGTCGATGGTCCGTTCATGTCCATCTTGTCCATTAGGGTTGAAGCAGCAGACGAGGATTTCTACTCCAGTATGCCGGAAAAGGATTTCCAACATGTTCCTAACTATCCTCCAATCCAGACCATCCAGTCCACAGCCCAACTTCGATACTGCTAGCTTCATGATGTCATTCTCTAGCAGGTGGGTCCTCAAATTGCAAATGGAGTCCCATAAAATCCGATAGGACGGCTTCTGGTAAGAGTGTGGTTTTGTTACCAGGTAATTTATGTACCGCTGGTGTTCTACATGGTTATCCCTAAGTCGTAGCGTCTTCCCGACGGATGGACGTTGGTTGGCCAGTTCTTGTTGTAGTCCAAATTTCGACTTAAATATGGAAGCCATGCCGCGGGACATCTTTA
Source organism: Nebria brevicollis (assembly GCA_944738965.1). NCBI lineage: Eukaryota > Metazoa > Arthropoda > Insecta > Coleoptera > Carabidae > Nebria > Nebria brevicollis. Next base: position 4,797,858 of record OX122909.1, on the reverse strand, counting down.
TGTCTTCAGCTACACAATGGCCGCGGGAATATTCTGGAGGCACGGTGAAAAGGTCCCGTTGTTTTTCCTTCGTAACTCCATGTCTCGCCTTGCGTCCAGTGGCGTAGTTTTCCATGAAATCTTCAAATGTCGGTTCCTGAGCGACAGTTCGACGAACCGTTGCCGCCCGATGGTCTTCATGGTTGTCACCAGTGAACGGGGCTAACCGATTGTAATGTACTACTCTCGGCTTCCCAGTGGGTTGTCTCTTAATTCGATAGACCACGTCATTAATTCTCTTTACTATCTCATACGGCCCGTCCCAGTTCCTTTGCAGCTTTGGTGAAAAGACGCGACGCCTTTTTGGGTTGTAAAGCCATACTAAATCCCCACTTTTATATCCACCTTTTTCGGCCCTGATGTCATAATGGTCCTTTATCCGATCACTGGCCTCTTGCATGTTTCTACGGACTCGTTCATGAGTTACATCCATTCTTCTCCGTAAGTCCGTAACGTAATCTTCCCCAGCTAGATCTTCTCCAGGTTTACTGCCGAACACTAAGTCGCATGGTAAACGCAACTCGCGCCCAAATAAGATGTTTGCTGGAGTATGCCTTGTTGTTTCGTGCATGAATGAACGATAAGCCATCAAGAACAAGTGAAGATGTCGGTCCCAGTCTCTCTGGTGGTTGGAGACTACCTTCGACAAATGTCGATTAATTGTTCTGTTAATTCGTTCAACCATGACATCAGACTGCGGATGTAATGCAGTTGTTCTTGTTTTGTTGATTCCTAATATCTTGCAGATATTTTGGAACAGCGCAGACTAAAAGTTTCGCCCTTGATCAGAGTGCAGTTCACGTGGTACTCCAAATCGGCAGATGCATTCTTTCACTAAAACTTCAGCGACAGTAACGGCTTCCTGGTTGGGTAGAGCATACGCCTTAACCCACTTGCTGAAGTAATCCATAACAACAAGTATATATTTGTTTCCTTCGTCGCTTTCTGGGAATGGGACGGCCACATCAATTGCAATGCGCTCGAATGGACTACCAACATTGTACTGGCGTATTGGTGCTCTTCTTTTTCTATGTGGCCCGTTACTTCCAGCACAAACCACACATTTCTTGCACCAATTCTTGACATCTTCATTGCAGTTCATCCAGTAAAATCGTCGGCGCAAACTATCAACCGTTCTGTTCACTCCAAGGTGTCCTCCTCCCGACCCGTCATGGATCTCTTTCAACACGTCTGGTACTCTACTTTTAGGAATAACCAACTGAGTTTTCCTCTCAGTACCATCCGCATTTTCTACGACACGTTTTAGGAGGCCATTCTCAACCACCATGGAGTCCCACTGTGCCCAGTACGATTTCACTGTTTGTGAGTGTGGTGCAACACCTTCCCATACCGGTTTGCTTCCCTTTGCTTTCCATTCAAGTATAGTTTTTAAAGTAGGGTCGTTTTCTTGGTCCTTTTGTAATTCCTCAGGCTGCCAACTATCATTGACTACTGTTGTTCTGGCTACGGTGGTATATTTCTCTTCCAGTCGACTACAGTGTTTGCATTCATCTTTGCATGGCCTTTTGGACAAAGCGTCAGCATTATGATGACTTGAACCTGACCTATGCTCGATTTTAAAATCGTATTCTTGTAGCCTTTTAATCCATCTGGCCACCTGCCCTTCAGGATTCTTAAATCGTAGCAGCCATTTTAGAGCTGCATGGTCAGTTCTAATTAAAAATCTTCTACCGTATAAATATTTGTCGAAATGCTCAATGGATTTAACGACTGCTAGTAATTCTCTCCTGGTGACACAATAGTTTCTTTCGGGTTTCGACAAGGTCTTACTGAAGTAGGATATAACTTTTTCATGTCCGTCTTGTATTTGGGAGAGAACGCCCCCAATTCCAACGTTGCTGGCATCTGTGTCTAACACGAACTTTCCTTCCGGTAAAGGGTAACTTAAAACAGGTGCACTTGTCAAGGAGTGTTTCAGTTGTTTAAATGCATCCTGACAGTCCATTTCCCATATAAATCTTCTGTCTTCTTCAGTAAGCCTCGTTAATGGCTTGGCTATGTTGGCGAATCCAGGTACATATCGTCGATAGTAAGTACCTAGACCAAGAAAACTTCTGATCTCATGTTTATCTCTTGGTACTGGCCATTCTCTCTCAGCTCTTATTTTCTCTGGGTCAACTGCAATCCCCTTACCGGAAACCACATGTCCAAAATAATGGACTTCCCTTCGAAACAGGAAACACTTCTTTGGACTGAGCTTTAGGTTAGCCCTCCTCAGTCTTTGAAAAACTTCTCCCAACTTCTTCATGTGGTCCGCGAACGTTTCCCCTACTACGACAATATCGTCGAGATAAACCAAACAGGTTTTCCAAGAAAGCCCAGCCAATACTGTTTCCATAAGTCGTTCGAATGTTGCAGGGGCATTGCAGAGCCCAAATGGCATAACGGTAAATTGCCAACGCCCAGTGCCGATGGTAAAGGCTGTTTTCTCTTTATCCTTTGGATCCAAATCCACTTGCCAGTATCCGCTTTTCAGATCAAGGGTGGAGAAAATCTTCGATCCAGCCAAAGTGTCCAGTGTATCGTCTATCCGGGGCAGCGGATAGCTATCCTTCTTCGTCACGTTGTTCAATTGGCGATAGTCGACGCAAAATCGTATAGAACCATCCTTCTTCTTTACTAACACCACTGGTGAAGCCCATGGACTGTTTGAAGGTTCAATCACACCTTCCATCTTCATGTCCTCTATAATTCCGTCGGCTTCCTCCCGCTTAGCCAGTGGTAATCTTCTTGCTGCTTGGCGGATGGGTCTTGCGTCTCCGGTGTCTATTTTATGGTGGACAACATTAGTTCTTCCTTTGGCATTCTGGTCAAATTGAAACACATCTTGGTAGTTCCCAATCAAAGTTTTTGCCTTAATACTCTGGTCGGTAGTCAATTCTTTGAAATATGTTGACAACTGGTTCATTAAGTTGTCCGGAACTTCTTGAGATGTGTTTTCCTGGGCCTTCACAGTTCGAATAATCGAAGATACTGCCAAACATTCACCAACTATGGTCCCTTTCTTCAGTATGACGGGATAAAAGTTTATGTTCATTACTCGAACTGGGATTACTTTGTCTACTTTCGTCAAAGATTTTCCTATCACAACTCCAGTTCCCGTTTTGACGTCATCATTTTTAGGCTCGAGCATAACAATGTTTCCCACACAGAAACCGCCTTCTAGCTGACCTCTCACAATTACTTCACTTCGTTCTGGAAGGGTTACATCTTCGGCTATTAGTACACGCACAGCTAGATCGTCTCGCGAATGTAATACAATTTCTTCTTTATTGACCATCATCACCCCTTTCTTCAGGTCAAGCTTAAACCCGTGCTTCTTCATTATGTCCATGCCGAGAATGAATTCATCCTCTACTTCAGCTACCAACACACGATGTTTGATGGTTGTGCTTCCCACAATGATGGTCAAGTCTACTTCTCCTGATGCGGTCGCTTGTTCTCCTGTTGCTGTGCGTAACCGCCACCGAGTTGGTAGTAAATGGCTTTTGTCCAATTTCTTTGCCAAGTCGGGTCTGATTATTGTCCTTGTCGCACCCGTATCCAGCAGCATTTTAAATGGCCTTCGGTCAACCGAGCCATCTACGTAGATGCTGATGGCTTGATGATGAAGGGAAGCGACATAACAAGTGGATTCCGGGGTTATTGAACTACGGGTCGACGTTTGCCCCATCGCATCAACCCGACTTAGTTTTCCGCCTCATCTTTTTCTCTCTGTGCTTCTGTCTTCCTCCGTTGTTTTCTGCAAAGCCTATGCGGATGACCCAGTTCACCGCAATTCCAGCAGCGGAGAATCCTCTTGCCGACAAGCACCTCGCTGGCAATTCGTCTCACCCTTTCATCTAGGTCTTCAGTATTCTCAACCTTCTCGGCTTCTATATTTCGCACCCGCGATTGGTTCCGTGAAGCTTGTTCGGCAGCTTCGAGCTCTAACGCATATGAAAGTGCATCAACTAAAGTTTTTGGTCGAGCCAATCGCAGTGCTTGTTGAGTTTCACCGTCTCGGATCCCATAAACAAATGCCTGTGTGGCCAAGCACTCCAAAACGCCTTCAGGAGCAGTAGGATGTGCTAGGCGAACCAAACGGGCTACATCGGCTTCAAATTATTGAAGGTTTTCTGTCGGATTCTGGTATCGGTTCCTCAGTTGCGTCTGGTACACCTGCTCTAAGTGTGCGTTACCATATCGCATATCCAACCTCTTGACTAGTTGCTCGTAGTCCTCCTGTTCATCTTCCTTCAATGTCTGCAAGACATCGATTGCTTCGCCCCTTAACGAGATAGTAAGCGCTGTAGCTTTCTCTTCTGAAGTCCAGTTATTTGCTTTCGCAGCTGCTTCAAATTGTTTCAAGTAATTCGGCCACGAAGACTTGCCATCAAATTCTGGTGTTTTAATATGCATTGACGACCTGGTATCTTCCTTCACTATTTCTCTTACTTGATTTTTGGGTTCAAGTACAGCAAAGTTCTATCTATCTTCGATCTTCTTGTCGTATTTTTCTCTCAGATTCCTGGAAGTTTCCGTTAACTTATCCTCTAACTTTCTAGAACTTTCTATTAATTTTTCTTCCAATGTTCTAGAATATTCTTCTGATTTCCTGGAATTTTCCATTAATTTTTCTGCTAAAGTTCTGGAATTTTCCATTAATTTTTCTTCCAAAATTCTGGAATTTTCCATTAGTTCTTCTTTCAAATATCTAGAATATTCTCCTAATTTTCTGGAATTTTAAACAAGTTTTTCTTCCAAAGTTCTGGAGTTTTCCGTTAATTTTTGTTCTATTGTTCTAGAACTTTCTATTAATTCTTCTCTTAGTATATCGGATACGTCAAACGCAATTTCAAATGCATCAGGATTTTCACCCGCGTCTTCCAAGGCTTGCCGTAGACGTTGTTGTAACACGGATTTATTTCCTGATGTCTCCAGATCGCGTTCCTCCAGTTCTATCTTAAGTTCGGTCACCTTTAAAGCACTTAATTTCACTTTTTTAGTTGCCATTTTAATTATTATTACACTTCACAGTTTATTCAACCCCACACCTGACACCAATTGTTACGTTTTTATTTATTTGGGTGAAGTGTAGAAAATAAATAAAACACACACGAACGTTAATATAACAAGTTCGATTATTTATATTAAGGGGGTATTACCGTTGGTGGACCCTGTTTTTAGGCTTTTCTAAACATTTTTTTTCGGGGCTAATTAAACACCGACAAGACTGGAGTTTTTTGGGTTTTATTAAGTCAATGTTGATCTATAAAATCTGAATTTTTCACCCGCTTCCGGCGACTGGGTTCCGAGAAAAGTTGGGTCAACTGCACCAATGTTATCCGGGAATTGGTCCACGGCCGGAAACGATTTGTCGTGTGGGTTATCAGAAACACAAAATGGGTTTCGGTCCTTTAATCTATATTGAATACTCTTAGGATTGGACCAGTTTGGCTTCAAAATATTGAAAATTGCCATAATGGTGGCCATCTGAAAAAAAAAGTTTTTTTTACCCCTTTTTTTTAGACTTTGAGGCTGACGGAAAAATACTTAATATCGATCAATTGGCTTCAGAGTGGTCCAATCCCAGGGCAATAATGTTCTTAATCGAAATCCCAAAGCCCAAGTCGATCCGTCCCATAGGAAAAAAAAACCTTTCCGGCCAGCAGGAAAAATAGGGTTTCGAGAAAAACGCGTTTGAAGTTTTCAAACGATTTTAAACTGGTTTTCGGTGTCTTTCCTTCAGTCTGCGATGCTGGGCCCGTACATCAGGCCTTCCTCCTCCTCGTAGAAGGCGTCTTGCAGAAGTCTGTCGCTCCGGTGTCGCTGCAGAGCCTCAATCGCCGCCGGAGACAAGCGCAGCTCTGCCCTCCTCTCGCGGTCTGCGTCAGTTTGGGCAGCAAAAGCTCTGCATTGGAGACCAACCCGGATCCCCAGCGTCGTCATCGTCTTCAACACTGCTTTGTAGCCTTCATTGAAGACGCTGGTGGCCAGGAATTTCGCCACAGCCACGGTCTTGGCACCGCAGTTGACATGTTTCGGAGTTAGCTTCCACACACACGCATTCAAACTTTCATTTGAGTTCTGGGTGTTTCCACCAAGGCACCGGTTCAACAAATCATCGTTTGAAAGTGATTCATAGATCGGGCGAAAACACTTGTTCGTTTTGCCACCAACACCACCGTTGGCTTAGCGCTACCACTGTCATACTTCCGGCGCCACTACATCCAACCCAACTTCTACGAGAAGCTCAAATCTTTTAAATTATTAATTACGTCTTAGTTTTATTTATCGAAAAGTACCTCAATACAGCACATTTATTCACAAATGATTTACTATTCAATAAAAAACACTATTCTGCTATACTAAATTTTATCGTTGGAATTTTTTATTTTTGAAAAACTAGGACGTGATGTTCGTAATTTCTAGTATAGAACAATTCATAATTAAATTAGGAAATGCTATGACACTATTATTGAAATGTTTTACATGTAAGGGTTTGTAGGTTTGCTGGCGTAAAATAAAACCACTGCGGCGCCATATCAGCCCGACCGCACAGCTACGCACTCGGGTCGTTATCAGGCTGGTGAATTGCATTCTTAAACATGCGAAAAACTTATGAAGGACTTCGCCGATGTTCAAATGGCTTCGGGGCATAAAAGTACACATTATAAGGTATCCAAAAATGCAAAAATTGAAAAAGTGATTTTTTCAATTTTACCAACGGTAATACCCCCTTAAAGATATTAATTACAAGCTACTCCGATACCACTTACACCAATTACAAGATTAACAATAATATCATAAATTAACCAACGACATTTATATCAAACTACATTCCATTTTTTTTTAACTAATATTCTTCTTCTTCTCACTGTAGCTTTTTGTCCCCACGTGTTTTTCTCTACCCCCCTCTCTTATTTTTGTTTGCGCGTGCGTCGTGACTATGCACGTTACAATATATATATATATATATATATATATATATATATATATATATATATATATATAAATATATATATATATATATATATATATATATATATATATATATATATATATATATATATTTATATTTTATTTTTATTCCGGCAGAGTTGTGGTTGGATAAATGCGGAATGCTTGATGCTAGCCCAGATGATCTTCTTGGAGAAGATACGACGGTCGAAATAAAATGTCCATATAAATATCGTAGCAGCGGCCTAAAGAGTTGCACTGATTATATAGTCAACTATTGTGCAACGAATGATGAATTTGTAATAAATAAACGCCATATTTATTACGATCAGATACAAGGGCAGCTGTACATAACAGGGCGCAACTTCTGTTATTTGGTAGTATGGACTATTCCGACGCTCTTTATTTCTAAAATTGATAAAGATATAGACTGGACTAAAAATCTAGAAATCCTAACACAAAATTAAAACATTTTCCATTACCACAGACGGAGACCTGCAATGATCGGCAAAAACAAAGGATTCATTCAACTGATGCAAGAATATCTTAATCGACCTATTTTCATTTCATTGCGTTATACATCAAAAAGGCCCAAGTGCAAATAGTTCAAGCGGAAAAATAGATGAAGTTATGTCTACTGTAACACAAGTTATCAATAAAATTCATGCACGTTCTTCTCTGTCACATAGAAAAATTTAAATTAATGTTGGAAGTAATTTAATCATAGTATGGAGACCTTCTCGTATATAATGAAGTACGGTGGCTAAGTTGGGGAAATGTCAATAACAGACTTGTGAATCTTTTAACCGAAGTTAAAATATTTTTAACAGATATAGGTGAAGAATATCTGGGGCTCGATTCTTGAAATCGTGCGCATCCGTATCGCATGCGAGCAATACGCACGTTGACTTTCGCATGCGAACAATGCATGCTCGAGAATGATATTCAAGGAACAGCAGGAAAGATCACTTAGGGATATTTGTGGGCCAGGGGGTGTCAGTAATATAACTGAAAATAGACTCCGACAACTTGGGCTTATCAAATATTGTGTACGGGTTGGGTTTGGAAGTTTAAGAAGACTATAGAAAGAGATAGACACAGTAGACAGAGATAGATATATGAGAGAGATAGGTATATGCATTAGAAAGAGATAGATGTATAGGTAAAAAATGAAAAGACAATTTTATCCACTGCATTCCGATATACTTCAAGGTATAAATAATTTTGCTGATTCGACCGGTAATTTATTGCCAGTCGGTAAAATTATTTCTACCCTGAAATATATTGGAACGCTGTGGAAAAAATTCGTCTTGCTCAATTTCGCCCTACAAATCTAATGCAATCTAATTAACAATGTTAATCATAGAATAAAAAAAAACAATATTTGGAAATAAAATCAATATATTTCCATAAGATCTTTAAAATAAATATATTCAAGCTTAGACTGAGCTGTTAATTAAACTAAACTATTCACAAACATAATATTGGTCTAGAAAATGTTAAATTCATTTATATAATGTATGGCATCAATAACAGTTACTTGAAGGTAAGGTTTTAAGCAGTGCCATAAAATCAAAATTGCCCCTATTTTGCTATAACAAAATTAATTTTTACTTTCTTATACGCAGTATAAGTATTGTAATTATGAAAGATTTACATCTCGATATTTTAACAGAAATATACCTGCTGTCCTTCCCTGAATCGATTCCGATTATTTTTGAAATGACGTGTGTGCGTGTAGTAATGGTTTTACGTCTGGCAATAAACATCCCGTTACCAAAAAGCATATAATATGCTTCTTGCTGTTGCCAGCATTAGCACAGATTTTTGGACGCTTCGTAGCAGAAACAAACTCCAGTCCTTTCGTTTTCTGCTATTTTGCGGTGAATTTGTCGTATCTGAATTAAATGTAAACTATAAAATGTTATTTATAATTGAAAATTAATTTGATGACTTACGATTCGATTTTCTGGTTTGACGAAGATTACCCTTGCTCGATACCTCTGAAAACAATATTTTATTAGCTCAAGTTAAACCAAGCAAAAATATTTTATACCTTCCGGTTGCACTGAAACACAATAATCGTGCTCCCTCAACGAAGATGTAAAAGAAGATGCACTTGTTACATCGGGCATGGGGACATCTAAATAAATTATTATTTATTAATAAAAACATTTATCAAATTAAAATGGTTTTCCTACCTTCTTGCACAGCGTATCGCTCATCCAAGTACGAAGTTGGATAAGCACCATGTATACGGTAGTTCTGCCTTTACCATTTATATAAATCCACCAAGGACTAAAATGTTTATGGCAGACCCGATACGAATGATAAATTTGTTTTTCTGGCATTTTAAATAATTTCGGATTGTTTACCAGCCCAATCCAGTTTTTAAACATCGTGTTATAAGCTTTCGGAAACCACGTAAAACAGTAAACACTCGATTTGCAACTTGGCACAGCGCAAGCAGTGTTGGACGACATAATCTATTATATTTTAAATCAAGTAAAATACATAAAATTCAAGTAAAATGCATAAAATACAAGTAAAACGCAAGACTTACGGATTTTGTTACAATGTAACGAACTACTCAAAATATATATATACATATATATATATATATATTTATATATATATATATATATATATATATATATATATATATATATATATATATATATATAAATATTGAAATAATACAAATATTTGAAATAATACAAATATTATTGTTAACAGTTATTATATTGAAAATAAGTATTTCTAAGAGTTATTAATAAAATTTGGCAGTACAGTTGCAGAAGCAAAAATTTTATATTTCATAGGTTTATTTATATATATATATATATATATATATATATATATATATATATATATATATATATATATATATATATATATATATATATATATATATATGGATATATATATATATATATATATATATATATATATATATATATATATATATATATATATATATATATATATATATATATATATATATATATATATATGGATATATATATATATATATATATATATATATATATATATATATATATATATATATATATATATATATATATATATATATATATATATGTATATATATTGTAACGCGCCGTCGACGTATTACGTAAACTGTAGACATTTAAATAACTAAAAGTTACTCAAATATTAATTTAACAAAATAAATTCACAAAATTTATTAAGCAAAATCAAAGTTATCGATTTTATATTTATTTATTCTTCAAAAATAATTTCTCTAATTGAAATTTAGATTTTACATAAATAATTGACTTTAATTATTTATTAACTATTTTTAATTGGCATGATCGTCTAGTTTTGGACCTACGTTGTGTGTGTGTGTGGTAACTAAATAATTCGTTGATCTAAAGTCGCACCGAAAAGGAGTTGTACGGAATATCGAAATAAAAGAGTTTGAATCCTTCTTATAACAATCAGTTTATTGAACATATATTTTATGGAATGCAATGCAAAATGATCTATGACTCCGTGAGGCTAACTGATGGCTAGTAATGCACTCGCACTGAGTGTCGCCAAAGCTCACGTACTGATGTAGAATAAAACTATTAATCACCAGAATTTACTGTTTTAGTACTGTGTATGAAATCTGACGGTCACAAAGGTGTTTTATATGCAGAGCTTTTGTCCGCGGAACTGTTTGCGTTCCGTGCACGCCACTGGACTTACGTTTGTTGGCCAGCCCGTGCACCGTAGAAATAGTAAGAGTCGTCGACACCTTATTATGTGTCCTGTCATGTCGCGGATCGCTGACGTCATCTCCCCCAACGCCTGCTTCACGGACTCCTGGTGAAGTTCTTGACTCGCGCTCATGTTAACACGCCACTCGCGCATAACATCGGTGACATCGGTCGCGATGAGGACAACATCGTCCGCTGACGTTGTCTTGTCCATGCTAAGGGTATAAAATACCGCACAGATCTCTTGGTCTGTACAGATATTAAAATATTATTAATTTTTCATTACTGGTTCCTAACTACTACATGCACTTTATCATTGCTGTTTTCCAAACAAAAAATCCGTAATTTCCATTTCTGTGACTTCAAAAAACTTTAGATCCTGGTCACGGCACCAAAATTGTAACGCGCCGTCGACGTATTACGTAAACTGTAGACATTTAAATAACTAAAAGTTACTCAAATATTAATTTAACAAAATAAATTCACAAAATTTATTAAGCAAAATCAAAGTTATCGATTTTATATTGATTTATTCTTCAAAAATAATTTCTCTAATTGAAATTTAGATTTTACATAGATAATTGACTTTAATTATTTATTAACTATTTTTAATTGGCATGATCGTCTAGTTTTGGACCTACGTTGTGTGTGTGTGTGTGGTAACTAAATAATTCGTTGATCTAAAGTCGCACCGAAAAGGAGTTGTACGGAATATCGAAATAAAAGAGTTTGAATCCTTCTTATAACAATCAGTTTATTGAACATATATTTTATGGAATGCAATGCAAAATGATCTATGACTCCGTGAGGCTAACTGATGGCTAGTAATGCACTCGCACTGAGTGTCGCCAAAGCTCACGTACTGATGTAGAATAAAACTATTAATCACCAGAATTTACTGTTTTAGTACTGTGTATGAAATCTGACGGTCACAAAGGTGTTTTATATGCAGAGCTTTTGTCCACGCCACTGGACATACGTTTGTTGGCCAGCCCGTGCACCGTAGAAATAGTTAGAGTCGTCGACACCTTGTTATGTGAGGTAGATTTGAATACAGCTTTATTCAGTCCAGTCTGGTAATCGTTATTTAATTTAATTTAGTAGTATTCAATGAGGACCCACCAGTAGGACAGGTCACTCAATCCATCTCATATGCTAGTGCTCACAAAATCATAGATATGTCGTTGACAAAATTATATGAAAGTTACTTATAAATTATAAATTTGGGATAAAAGATCTTCTTCCCGTTGCCTAGTAACCCTCTGATAGACGCTCGGTTTGCTGGTTGTTAGATCGATTGGTCGGATTGGTTGGCAGTTGATTTTGATCGGTTCGTCACTAATAATTACCATAATTTACTGTTTTAGTACTGTGTATGAAATCTGACGGTCACAAAGGTGTTTTATATGCAGAACTTTAGTCCGCGGAACTGTTTGCGTTCCATGCACGCCACTGGACTTACGTTTGTTGGCCAGCCCGTGCACCGTAGAAATAGTAAGAGTCGTCGACACCTTATTATGTGAGGTAGATTTGAATACAGCTTTATTCAGTCCAGGCTGGTAATCGTTATTTAATTTAATTTAGTAGTATGCAATGAGGACTCATCAGAACGACCGGTCACTCAATCCATCTCATATGCTAGAGCTCACAAAATCATAGATATGTCGTTGACAATAATATATGAAAGTTACTTGTATTAAATTTGGGATAAAATATCTTCTTCCTGTTGCTTAGTAACCCTCTGATAGACGCTCGGTTTGTTGGTAGTTAGATCGCCTGGTTGGATTGATACGTAGATCAATCGACTGGTCGGATTGGTTGGCAGTTGGTTTTGATGGGTTCGTCACTACTCGTACGTAATCCACGGAACTCACAAAACCCACAAACTCTAACCCCGAATCTCGATCGCGATTAAAACGTTCGTAAACTCGTTAGTGACTTAATATTCGTCAATCTTTAGCTTGAAAGAATTTACTGGAATATTAAACTATCAACTCAAAGTACGTTCGTAATTTTAAACAGACTATTGCCGTAGTAATAATTAAAATACAAAGTTCAAAGAATTTAGTGCCGTAACTTTTACAGAATACAGAACAAACAGACTCAGTAAAGACTTTAAACTGTTTTATCTGATTTTAATATAAAGGATTCTAAGTTTTATTATTTCTCACGAAATTTAAAACGTTCGAACGGTTTGAAAGAGAAAATCTGACTATCTTCCTATATCTCTCAGTGAGTTCCTCATCAGCTCGGAATTGTTGTTCCCGCCCCCAAAAGTCACCCCCTCAACGAATATTCTTTTCTATAACACAGAAACCCAAATATAAATCCAAAACTATGTGCAATTATACTTCCTTATTCGTTCAAATATTAATAGGCCTGCCCCATCAGTACGGTCCTGATTACTGGTTGGATGGCTCAGCGTCTTCGGGGTTGAGGCACTTGCGAAATCCATTGGTAAGAGAGAGCGAACACTATCCCTACCCCCACACACCAACGAATCCGTGCGTCTCACTTGACACTGTTACACATTTCTTCCTTCAATGTTTAAATAATTCTACGAAATTGTTTAAGCACCCCGATATAAATAAATGGTCATTATTGCTGTACTCAAAATTCCATCATACTCAAGATGTGGAGAAGTCACGGCAATATTTCGTTTTAATTAAAAGATGGTTTTGTAAGAAGTGCAACAAATCGTTTGGTTTAAATAATTATACCAAATTCTTTGTGTCTTCCCCGATTCTGTGTAATTTAATCTTTATTACGACCAAAATTATCCTCTGGTCGTGTTGGATCAAAGATCTTGTTAGTTCTAGCGAACTGACAATACTTTTGAATTTATGGTAAAAAGGCGTTTACTTAATGCAGTCGAGACAAGTAACAATGGTTTTAAGGTACAGTTATTTATTGTATTATTTAACGCTAATATTAAAAAAAAAATGCTGTCACTAACATTTTTCAACATCTGGTTAGTTTCAAGAAAAAACCTAAGTTGACCGCCCGAGGGTCAAATATCCCTTAAATATTTGTTATATAATTTATGGTACTTGAAGTAAATAGAGACATGGGCTTTGAGTATTACCAGATGATTTTAAGGGTTGCACGTGTGCGAGTAATAATTCTTATTTTGGCATTTAGTTTGTGTGACCAATTTTTGTAACAACGTTAAAAACACTTGACTTTCGAAAGTACAGTCTGCGTAAAAATTCTCTATATTATTTAAAAATATGTTATTATTTGCTTTGGTAACCGCGATAAATATTACTAATATGCGACGCGTTTCATTCTCCCCCTTTGTTATTTGATGAACCTTAAAGTGCAGATGAATGACAAAAAAAAACAATCTGAAACAAAGTAAGCTGTAACAAATAAAAAAAAAATATTATAAACACACCTAGTTCTTGCTTGACTTAAACAGCTCATGTTTAAGCAAACAACAACTCGTGTATTTCTATTAGCCGCTGAAAAATCAAAAATTAATAATAATAGATAAACCTAATAGTAATAATAAAACGGAATACCAATATGCTAGAATCAAAAATTATTAAACAAAATTATTATTCGGTGAACTCCCATTCACCGTATACCTTATCCTCTATCTCGTTATTGTTCCTTTTAAATCCGCTGGTCGTATCACTGGTGTTGTGCGCTTTTCTAAAATTTATACCTACGCAGATTGGCGGTGTTGTACGTGCCTTTAATTTTCCCACTATCTCTGTATTTTAAAACGTATGCATTCGGGTATGGGTTTCCTATGATGAGATATGGTCCATCAAAAATCAAATTAAATTTTGGTGTTCTTTTCGGTGATGGGTTTGCCACAGGGTTGGTTTTTAGTAAAACCAGATCATCTACTTGGAAGAATATCCCCTCTCCCCGCCTTCTTATCTGCCCCTCTTTTCTCTGTTTGGCCCTTTTCTCTAACATACGTCTTACTGCTTCTAATTTGTCGTTTACCGATTCTACGTGTCTGGTAGGTAAATGCGTACTAATTAGTTTTTCCAATAGTAGCTTTGGTTGTTTTCCTGTTGCTATCTCGCATGGTGCACAGCCAGTACTTAAATGGGGAACCGCGTTGAAACAATCTTCAATGTTTTCCAGCTGGTTTGCCCAAAGTGTGTGCTGTTGGTGGCAGTACGTTCTGAACATACGTCCTAACTCTCGCATTACTCTCTCCGATGGGTTCGATGCGGGGTGTCTAATTGAAGAAAATATAGTTCGTATTCCAGCTGCCTGTAATTTTTCTGACCATAAATATGCAGTGAATTGTGTTCCATGATCAGTCAAAATTGTTTTGATCGGAATTATCTTGTGAAAATCCGTAATCACACGGTTTGCACATGTCGCTGTTGTCGCTTTCTTCAGCGCATATAATTTAACATATTTCGAGAATATGTCCAGCATGACGAAAACATATGTGACTCCGAACCGTCTAGGTAGTAAGGGTCCATATAATTCCACCGCGACAAGTTCACCGAGCTGTAACGGGTTGCATGGGTCCTTCGTGACGTATGTTCGGCCACTTGGTCTTTTGACATATTTCACATCTACTTATGATTTTCCGGATGGTACGGTCCATTCTTGGAAAATGAAATAAGTTTTTCATCACGGCGTACACTTTTGCTGGTCCAAAGTGTCCTAGTTCTGCATGGTGGTGTTTCACTAAGTCTTCGATCAGACAATGTGGAACGGCGATGATCATTCGTTAGTGGTGCACGTCGTGGTGTAATAAAATGTCCTCTCGGTATACGTAGGTTGATAATTTCCGCTGGTTTGCTGGTGGAACGTCCTGTGGGTTCACGTTGGTGAGGTGGTTAATAATATTACCTAGTTGAGGGTCGGTACGCTGTTTTTCCAAGAGGGTTCGCAGTTCTTTGCGGAGTTCTTTAATACCTTCTACCGAAAATGCCGCGATGATGGGGTCTTTAGTGCAATATTCCTTGGCATTGTTCACATCAGCAGGAAATCGAGATAACGTGTCTGCCACTATATTATCCTTTCCAGCAACATGTTTAATTTCATAATCAAACTGTTGTAAAAACAATACCCAACGCGTCAAACGTTCGTTCAACAATCTACATTGTTTAAGAAATGTTAACGCTTGTTGGTCAGTATAGATAATTAGTTCGGTTCCCTGTACGTAAGTTCTAAACTTTTGTAAACAAAATATCACACCAAGCAACTCTTTTTCGGTAGTAGTATAATTCAATTCCGGTCCGCGTAGAGATCGGCTTGCGAATCCAATAACACCTATTTCCCCTTCCCTGTCCTTTTGTGTTAGTACTCCCCCGATTCCGTATCCGGAGCTGTCCGTGTGTAGTTCGTACGGTTGTCCCGACCTTGGGTGTTTCAAAATGACCTTTTCTAAGAACCGTTGTTTAATTTCGTTGAATATGCGGGTTTCAAATTCACCCCACTGCCATTTTGCACCTTTCTTTAATAAGTGTGATAACTGTCATGTGTTATCACTATAATTTCCGTAAAATCGTCGGTAGAAATTGCATAGTCCTAAAAATCCGCGAAGCTGTTTTACTTTCATTGGTGCCGGAAAATTTTGAATCGCTGTCACCTTCTCTGGGTCTGGGCGTACTCCTTCCGCGGATAAAATGTGTCCTAAGAATTTAACTTCTCTCTGTATAAAATGAGTTTTCTCTAAATTTATCGTAAACTTGGCGTCTTGCAGCCGCTTCAACACACATTCAATGTGTTTTAAATGGGTTTTTAAATCTGGTGATGCGATTAATAAATCGTCTATGTAGTTTACGGTAAATTCTCGGACTTCCGGACCGAGAATCAAGTCCATACACCTGGAAAAACTGGCTACAGCTGTTTTTAATCCGAATGGTAGAACTTGATACGTGTAGCTGCGTCCATTATGTAGAAAGGCGGTATATTTTCTACTATCTGCGTGTAGTGGGATCTGCCAATACGATGATCGTAGATCGATTGATGTTAAAAAACGCGCTTGATAAAATTGTTGTAATAATTCTTCGGCACCTGGTGGCGCTTCACAATCCGCGATCATTTTTTCATTAAGCAATCTCGCATCCAAACATATACGAACGCTTCCATCTTTTTTCTTTAGAACTGTCATTGGACTCGAGTACGCCGATGGTTCACGCTTAATTACACCCAACTCTGCCATTTGTTTAATCTGTGCGTCGACTTCTTCGCGTACCGCGAATGGTATGGGATATGACCGTCGTACAAATGGTATTTCGTCTTTCAAGACAATTTTATGTTGGTATAAGTTAGTTAAACCGGGTTGAGTTGTAAAGACGTTTGGATATTTTTTCAAAATTTTATAAATTTCCATTTTCTCCGTCGGCGAAAGTTGCGTATTATCCACTTTAACACGTAGTTTTTCATCCGATTCAAGTACCGGGTGCTTCGTTATCCGTGAGAATGCAGAAACCGATGTAATCAGGGCGCAATCCGTGTGGTTTACTGACTCCAATATCCCACGTATCATTCGCGGTTGGAATGATACGGAAACTCGTTCATGTTGACTAACAAATGAAAACATTTTCTCCGCGAAGTTAATGTTGGCGCTGTTGTTATGCATCCAGTCCGAACCGATGATCACTGGTCGGATGAGTTGACGCACTACCAAACAACACAAATGCACCGGATACTCACCGCATTGTGCTGTCAGGTAGATTTGTTTGGTGACCCTTTGACTACGTTGTCCCATAGCGCCCCGTAACTGAACAGCGGTTACCGGTAGTGTGAGCAGTGATTCGCCCTGTCCTTGTAAAGTCAACCAGAGATTTTCCGCAATACATGTTACTTCGCTTCCGGCGTCCACTAGCGCTTGAATGCTAATATTTTTAAAATTTAAAATAATTTCCGGTAGCTTATTTGTAGTCTCCGTCGTTTTTCCTCCGTTTTCTACGTTTCCGTCGAGTATTTCGTGATACATGGACGCAACGGTGATAATTCTGCAAGAATCTTGGCATTCATTATTGTTGTATTGCAAATTATTACTGGTGATTGTTTGACGTTTATATGGTTGTGGAATATGAGAAATTGGTTCTTTAATTCCTTGGTGGTGGCGACCCAATTCTTAACCGGGCATCCATCCCATACGTTTCATGCATTTCCGGGCAGGGACGGAAATATAATTGTAATTGTCGGCCGAGAATCCGTTTCTCAAATACTGTCGGTCGTTCAGTACTCGAGACCGTCGTTTCCCGATGTTGGCGTAATGGCTACCTCCGTAGACTGTGGTGGGACCTGGTGGTAGTTGTCGTTTCCATAGTGGTGTGAATATTGAAGTTGTTTCGTCGTTTTCCGCTTTGGTCCCCTACGTGACGGTTCCGACGTGGGTGTTGTGCTTGGTTTTTCGATTGCAAGGGTTGCAACAGCGCGTGGTGGGTGCGTAGTATGCTGTTTCTTTTGTTCCAAGACAACCCGCGTAGTCGTTTCTTGTTTGCGTAACAATTCCGCCAACTCCGTGATGGTACTGCGGTCACCTGATAGCCATAACGATTGTAGATGGATAGGGTAGTGACGAATCATTTCGACGACAAACGTAGGTTCCAGTATTGGTGTTTTTAGCAATTTGGTCTGACTCACGTAAAATGCTAAATGGTTCATCATGCTGGGTGTCTTCCGTGAGTCCCATCGATCAGTACTGATTCGGTGCCGCAATTTATTTTGCATCGTATCTGACCAATACGTATGTAGAAAATCTACCTTGAAGTTATCGTAAGTACTCCAGTACCCTACATAAACTTCAGCCCAGTGAAGTGCTTCACCCGTCAAACAATCTCGCACGATTTCCAGTTGATTCTCCTGTGGAACTTGTGCACGTCGGAAATAGCGTTCCAGCGATTCTAAGAACCTTACAGGATGTTGTTCATTTTGCGAACCGCTAAATTTCGGCAACTACGGAAACATACGGTCCGATGCTAGTGGCCATGCCCATGGCATCATGGTAGATAAAGGTGTCGGTATCGGAGTTGCTGAAGCGATCGGCGGTACGCTGCTTACTGGTGGGAACCCACGTGGTTCTGCCGAAGTGCTGGCGGCACTATGCGGTGACGGTGACGATTCCGTGAGGTTGCTGCGAATTGTACCTGTTGTGACGATCGTAACTGGAATTGTCGAAGTGTCCTGCGGTGTCGGTCGTAATTGGCGTATTGCTTCCGTAACTTGTCCTGTCATGTCGCGGATCGCTGACGTCATCTCCCCCAACGCCTGCTTCACGGACTCCTGGTGAAGTTCTTGACTCGCGCTCATGTTAACACGCCACTCGCGCATAACATCGGTGACATCGGTCGCGATGAGGACAACATCGTCCGCTGACGTTGTCTTGTCCATGCTAAGGGTATAAAATACCGCACAGATCTCTTGGTCTGTACAGATATTAAAATATTATTAATTTTTCATTACTGGTTCCTAACTACTACATGCACTTTATCATTGCTGTTTTCCAAACAAAAAATCCGTAATTTCCATTTCTGTGACTTCAAAAAACTTTAGATCCTGGTCACGGCACCAAAATTGTAACGCGCCGTCGACGTATTACGTAAACTGTAGACATTTAAATAACTAAAAGTTACTCAAATATTAATTTAACAAAATAAATTCACAAAATTTATTAAGCAAAATCAAAGTTATCGATTTTATATTGATTTATTCTTCAAAAATAATTTCTCTAATTGAAATTTAGATTTTACATAAATAATTGACTTTAATTATTTATTAACTATTTTTAATTGGCATGATCGTCTAGTTTTGGACCTACGTTGTGTGTGTGTGTGTGGTAACTAAATAATTCGTTGATCTAAAGTCGCACCGAAAAGGAGTTGTACGGAATATCGAAATAAAAGAGTTTGAATCCTTCTTATAACAATCAGTTTATTGAACATATATTTTATGGAATGCAATGCAAAATGATCTATGACTCCGTGAGGCTAACTGATGGCTAGTAATGCACTCGCACTGAGTGTCGCCAAAGCTCACGTACTGATGTAGAATAAAACTATTAATCACCAGAATTTACTGTTTTAGTACTGTGTATGAAATCTGACGGTCACAAAGGTGTTTTATATGCAGAGCTTTTGTCCGCGGAACTGTTTGCGTTCCGTGCACGCCACTGGACTTACGTTTGTTGGCCAGCCCGTGCACCGTAGAAATAGTAAGAGTCGTCGACACCTTATTATGTGAGGTAGATTTGAATACAGCTTTATTCAGTCCAGGCTGGTAATCGTTATTTAATTTAATTTAGTAGTATGCAATGAGGACTCATCAGAACGACCGGTCACTCAATCCATCTCATATGCTAGAGCTCACAAAATCATAGATATGTCGTTGACAATAATATATGAAAGTTACTTGTATTAAATTTGGGATAAAATATCTTCTTCCTGTTGCTTAGTAACCCTCTGATAGACGCTCGGTTTGTTGGTAGTTAGATCGCCTGGTTGGATTGATACGTAGATCAATCGACTGGTCGGATTGGTTGGCAGTTGGTTTTGATGGGTTCGTCACTACTCGTACGTAATCCACGGAACTCACAAAACCCACAAACTCTAACCCCGAATCTCGATCGCGATTAAAACGTTCGTAAACTCGTTAGTGACTTAATATTCGTCAATCTTTAGCTTGAAAGAATTTACTGGAATATTAAACTATCAACTCAAAGTACGTTCGTAATTTTAAACAGACTATTGCCGTAGTAATAATTAAAATACAAAGTTCAAAGAATTTAGTGCCGTAACTTTTACAGTCGATTAAAATACAGAACAAACAGACTCAGTAAAGACTTTAAACTGTTTTATCTGATTTTAATATAAAGGATTCTAAGTTTTATTATTTCTCACGAAATTTAAAACGTTCGAACGGTTTGAAAGAGAAAATCTGACTATCTTCCTATATCTCTCAGTGAGTTCCTCATCAGCTCGGAATTGTTGTTCCCGCCCCCAAAAGTCACCCCCTCAACGAATATTCTTTTCTATAACACAGAAACCCAAATATAAATCCAAAACTATGTGCAATTATACTTCCTTATTCGTTCAAATATTAATAGGCCTGCCCCATCAGTACGGTCCTGATTACTGGTTGGATGGCTCAGCGTCTTCGGGGTTGAGGCACTTGCGAAATCCATTGGTAAGAGAGAGCGAACACTATCCCTACCCCCACACACCAACGAATCCGTGCGTCTCACTTGACACTGTTACACATTTCTTCCTTCAATGTTTAAATAATTCTACGAAATTGTTTAAACACCCCGATATAAATAAATGGTCATTATTGCTGTACTCAAAATTCCATCATACTCAAGATGTGGAGAAGTCACGGCAATATTTCGTTTTAATTAAAAGATGGTTTTGTAAGAAGTGCAACAAATCGTTTCGTTTAAATAATTATACCAAATTCTTTGTGTCTTCCCCGATTCTGTGTAATTTAATCTTTATTACGACCAAAATTATCCTCTGGTCGTGTTGGATCAAAGATCTTGTTAGTTCTTGCGAACTGACAATACTTTTGAATTTATGGTAAAAACGCGTTTACTTAATGCAGTCGAGACAAGTAACAATGGTTTTAAGGTACAGTTATTTATTGTATTATTTAACGCTAATATTAAAAAAAAAAATGCTGTCACTAACATTTTTCAACATCTGGTTAGTTTCAAGAAAAAACCTAAGATGACCGCCCGAGGGTCTGCGTAAAAATTCTCTATATTATTTAAAAATAGGGTAAAACGACCAGTTTCGGCACATCGCTAGTAATGGCACAGGTATCAAAAACTTGGTTTTATACGTTTAAAACTGTGCAAATGCGTAGGTATAACAACGATTTAAATATTTATATATAGTTTTAAACAAGAAAAAACCTTTAGAACGTCCATTTTAAAATTATTAATTAAAAAAAAAACGAATATTGTTTAGCGATATCAAAATTGTACTTTTCACAGCCATTTCTAGTTAGTTTACGGTTACCATAGCTTAAGCAATTACAATCATATTTACTAGAAAAACGTATTTTTTTAATATGTACCTTTTTAAATAAACTAAATGAATAGTTCATCGAAACATTTCAAATGTTGAATATTGACTTTTTTTTATTTTTTAATATTAAAAACACGTGTTTTTTAATTGGTATGAAATTTGAAGAGCGCGCCAATTAATGAAGCACTTTATGCTTACAGCGCTCTTCTATTGGTAGCCGCTTCTATAAAAGGAACGGTAAACAGAGACTCTCTGACAGTAAGCAAGTAAGGTTAGAATATTAATGTTTTTACATATTTCTTATAACAAGAACAAATTTTAACTACAGATAAATAATTCTTTAAAAGGTATGTATCAGTTATTATTTACATTATACGTACACTGAAATTTTAATGTTTATCTCATAAAAAATAAAAATCTAAAACATGACCTATTTAATTTATTTTTGTATTAGTTTGAATAAATTATTTTTATTTTAGTGAAAACTGGTAAAAACAATGACACCGTTAATAAAAAGGGTAAAAAGAAGTGTGAAAAATCAAGAATTAGAACCAAAACCTCTTATACAGGTGGGGCAAAACAACCTCCCTAGTTTCAACAGAGAATTGTGAAGCTAGCAGAGGTCGTAACAGGGTAGGAATGGCGTGAATGGCGGCAGAAAGATATGCCGTGTGTATGTGTTACAAAAGGATTCAGTCGTAAACACAATGTGGACGAACGAGCAGCGCGCTTTTGCCGTGGAAGCATACATACGCGAAAAGGAGTCTGTAATCGCCGCCCAGCACATTTCCATCTTTCTGGCGGTGTAAATAAACAAAATTTTCAATATTGGTGCGAAAACAATCCGAGGGTGATCCACGAGAAGCCTCTGCATAGTGATCGTGTCACAGTTTGGTGCGCAATTTCCCGAATAGGGATTATCGGGCCTTACTTTTACTACAGGAAAGAAATTGGGCAGTTACCGTCAATTCTGGGCGCTATATAAACATGCTCCAGAATTTTTTTGCCTCTGCTCTTAAAGAACTTGGTCTCGAGAATGTCTGGTTTCAGCAGGACGGGGGGGAAGCCACAGCCCACACAGCGCGGGCATCAATGCTGGTTTTGAAGGAAATGTTCCCCGCATGCTTTGTCTCCCTGAGAGGAGACAATCCGCACGGAAATTCGCCGTATACCTGAAGAAATGCTTGAAAGGGTTATGCAAAACTTCAAAAGTCGCTTGCAGCAGTGTGTAGACAATGAAGGACAACACTTGGCCGATATGATTTTTAAAACTACATAAGATAAAACTGGCCATGTAACTACTTTATTTTATTGAAATAAATTTTTTGTATCTCGACTCCTTTTTCTTTAATTCACTTGCAAAACTAGGGAGGTTGTTTTGCCCCACCCGGTACACTTGAAAAAATACTTTTATCTGAAATTACAAGATGAAAAGTATTCTTATCTAAAAAAATAACTAACTAGAAAAGATTTCAATATTTCATTGTTCACAAAATTTTAATGCAAGAAAAGTATTAAAAATTTTGATGTAATATACCTATTTATAAGTAATTTTAATATTTCGATTAAAAATTATTATTTAATTAAAATATCATTTGCATTATAGATAAAGAATAATATTGTTGTCTACATTTATAATTTAGAACTTTATAAATATTTAATTTAGCTTTAGATAGGTATAGTACCTACCTCTATAATTTAAAAATTTATAAAATAAAGCTACTGCAAGTGTTTTTTTATAAATATATACCTAAATTTTAGGAAATCCAAGCTAAAATATATAAATTTATAACTATATTTGCCGTGCTAATACTAGAAAGGACTGTTCTCTTAAAGGCAACCACCGTGCTTAAACTGGCATTTTAACATCGAATTATAAATTGTGAACAAAATTACCTAAAACATCAATAAACAATTTTAATTTTTTTTTTACTTTATAAAACACTTAAAATTTAAAAATTTTCAATTATTATATAAATATATTATCCAGATTTTTTTTAATCCTCAAAAGAGTAGAGAATTTTCTTAACTGTGCCAAAACTGGTCGTTTTACCCTATGTTATTATTTGCTTTGGTAACCGCGATAAATATTACTCATATGCGACGCGTTTCAATATATATATATATATATATATATATATATATATATATATATATATATATATATATATATATATATACATATATATATATATAAATATATATATATATATATATATAAATATATATATACATATATATATATATATATATATATATATATATATATATATATATATATATAAATATATATATATATATATATATATGTATATATGTATATATATATATATATGTATATATATATATATATATATATATATATATATATATATATATATATATGTATATATATATATATATATATATATATAAATATATATATATATATAAATATATATATATATATATACATATATATATATATATATATATTATATATATATATATATATATATATATATATATATATATATATATATATATATATATATATATATATATATATATATATATATATATATATATATATATATATATATATATATATATATATATATATATATATATATATATATATATATATATATATATATATATATATATATATAATATATATATATATATATATATATATATATATATATTATATATATATATATATATATATATATATATATATATATATATATATATATATATATATATATTTATATATATATATATATATATATATATATATATATATATATATATATATATATATATATATATAATATATATATATATATATATATATATATATATATATATATATATATATATATTTATATATATATATATATATATATATATATATATATATATATATATATATATATATATACACTACCGTCCATAAGTTTAATCGCACCTTGCGTAATAGTTGTTTTTATAGTGAAATTGCAGTTTTCTAACATTTTTTTTTAGGTAACAATAAAAGGAATATATAATTTTAACATACCTAATTTAATTTCCATAAAAAAAAACATATTTATTATTACATATTAACACGAACTAATAATTTCAATTATATCGCATTTTCGTCGAAATGACCACCTTTAGATTTAATGATAGCCTGGCAAATTCGAGGCAGTCTATCACACAGCTTTTGCAAATAATGGCCATCAACAGTACTTCAAATAGTTTTAAGAGATGACCAAAGATCATTTTTTCCTCTTGGAGGGTTTTTTCGCACCTTTCTGTCCAGATGATCCCAGAGTAATTCTATCGGGTTGCAATCAGGGCTTTGAGGTGGCCAAGTCATTACCAGTAGCAATGTTTCCTCGGATTTGTTTCTTAGGTACTCTTCGACCACTTTTGAAGTGTGTTTGGGATCGTTGTCCTGCAGGAAAACGAATCCTTCACCAATTAATTCTAATCCACAAGGCATAACATGTTCATCTACAATATCCAAATAGATCTCTTTCGTCATTTTTCCATCAATTTTCACAAGTTTCCCGACTTGGCCACCTCCAAAACAACCCCAAACCATGATATTTCCTCCTCCATGTTTCACAGTTTGGACTGTACACTGCTCCAGCAGCCGTTCCTCAGGCCTACGGCGAACAAATGATCGACGGTTATTGCCAAAAATTTCGAATTTGGATTCGTCTGACCAAAGAACTTTATTCCAGTCTTCTGCTGTCCAATTTTTATGTTCTTTGGCCCATTTTAATCGCTTTTTTTTTATGGACTGTTGTAAGACGTGGTTTTTTGATCGCTACACGGCCCCTGGGGCCGGCATCAAGCAGACGTCGTTTCACTGTTGTAGTGCTGATATGAAACAGAGACAACCTCTTAATTATATAAATACGAAACCTTTTCAATATAAACCGAATACAACAAATTATCAACTAACATATAGACCAAACTTATCTAATACCTTTAACAAAACCTCATCACCACAAACAAACAAAATTAACGTTTTTAACCCAAATCAAAATCGTCAATTTAACAAACCAACACCTTTGAATATTTGTACTAAACAAACATTTACACCCAAACCTGGACCATAATATACAAACACCACACCTCGTCCGCAACAATATGCGTATAGACAACAACAGCAATCTAAACCACCAAATTATATTTCCGAAGAACTTTTTAATACAGAAATTTATGACATACCCGATAACGAACAATATTCCGACGATACTAACGTTACAATTTGTGAAATAGACCAAACCCCGGAAGATTATGAAAAAATCGACTCTGATTCTTTTTTAGAGACAATAGCTTCGGAAACAGAATAGAAATTATGAATTTAACACATAACGAAAGTGAATTACCCTTTCTAATATTTCCAGAACACAATTTAAAAGCACTAATTGACATAGGTAGCACACGTTCGTTCATGAAACCCGAAATTGCAGAAAAGTATTTTAAAAACCAAATTAAGAAAGACCCATTTAAAATCACATCCGCACACGGAACATCCATTGAAAAATTTAGCATTTTTGTACCTTGCTCAAAATTATTTAAAAAACAAAATGTTATATTAAAATATCATTTATTCAACTTCCATAATCAATTCGATATTTTACTTGGCTTAGATAACTTAAAAATCCTAGAAGCAATAATAGATTTAACACGTGACAAAATTATCACCCCTTCATTAGACATTAAAATACACTACCATAAAATACAACCATATTCACATTACACCACAGTACCACCAAAACTGAAAAATTATCAAAATTCTATGTGAAAAACATAAAAAATGGCGAAGCATTTATTCCAAAAACCCATATTAATAATCTAGTAATTCCCGAAGGATTAGCTAATGTTCAAAATCACGAAATTGTTTACCCACTTATCAACCCATACGATTATGAACAAATTGTAAGTTCAGTAAACCCTATACGTGGTCAACCCCTAAACAACTACAAAATAGACACCGAAAATTTTAAAAACAAAAAACAAAACATTAACTTCGACATATCTCAAATTCGTACCAATCACATGAACAAGGAGGAAAAAATAGCTATAACTAAATTAATAAATCAATTCACTGATATTTTTCATTCATTCATTTTACTAACGAAATTAAACACCATATTCGCACAAAAGATGAAATACCGATCTATAGCAAAACATACCGATACCCCGAGATTCATAGAAAGGAAGTTCGGACACAGATCACAAAAATGTTAGACCAAAAAATTATTAGACCCTCTCATTCACCCTGGTCATCCCCCGTTTGGATCGTAACAAAAAAACTAGACGCACCAGGCGAGAAAAAGTGGAGAATAGTAATAGACTATAGGAAATTAAAATAAATATATATATATATATATATATATATATATATATATATATATATATATATATATATCTATATATATATATATATATATATATATATATATATATATATATATATATATATATATATATATATATATTATATATATATATATATATATATATATATATATATATATATATATATATATATATTATATATATATATATATATATATATATATATATATATATATGTATATATATATATATAAATATATATATATATATATATATATATATATATATATATATATATATATATATATATATATATATGTGTGGATGTTTTAGGCGTTAAAAAATGATGGTGTAACTGTGGGTGGTATAACAGCTCCTGCTTTAGTTTATGCAGATGTAGTAAAGATTTTGATTATTTTTGTTTTTCTCACGTACTAATACTTCGAAATATTCTAACTGTGCAATATTTGTTTCATATATGTGTAAACAATTCTGTATTTTTAACACTATAATTTTTATATATATATATATATATATATATATATATATATATATATATATATATATATATATATATATATATATAAATATATATATATATAAATATTGAAATAATACAAATATTATAGTTAACAGTTATTATATTGAAAATAAGTATTTCTAAGAGTTATTAATAAAATTTGGCAGTACAGTTGCAGAAGCAAAAATTTAATATTTCACAGGTTTATTTATATATATATATATATATATATATATATATATATATATATATATATATATATATATATATATAAATATATATATATATATATATATATATATATATATATATATATATATATATATATATATATATATATATCTGACGCGAACATTTGTACGGGCTAGACGTGCGGTTCCTCGCTCATGCGAGTAGTATTGCTTACATTACAAATAGCTAATTACACATACCTCAATTTGTGTATTACTTAATTATGCAAACGCAGCAAATTTAAATCGCGAGTGTAATAGTTTTATTTTATATACGTAACTGGGTCACCATGAAAGGTGACCCAAAAACAGTTGCTAAAATTATACAAAGAACCGACGGAAAATATTCAATAATTCCACCATCAGGGAAGAAAGCTATACCAGCTGAATTAAAGAACTTAGGATTTATCCCACCAACGCCTCCTTTGCCATCCACCGAGCACGCACGAGCGAAGTCGGCCACTTAACTCTACGCACAGGCTTCAACATCTCACGCACTCCAACAAACGACCAGCATAATGGATACCGAAGGATCGCCCGCCTTCTCAAAAAGCGCAAAAATAGTAAGGTCTCCCATTTTTACTAGGAAACTATCAAACTTCGAATCTAACATAGTACCACCAACACCCCCACCACGAGAGCAAATAGCAACCCCTACAGGAAGTCTAAATGAATAAGAAATCGCTTCGACCTTAAACACCCAGTCGATCTCGGAACCTGCAGTACTAGATAAAACTGAAGACAGCTGGACAGTTATCAATTCCAGAAAGAGCAAAAGATCCAGCCCGGAAGAAAATAGAAACGTAAGACAGAAAACCCTAACAGACTACTGGCTCAATGGACCAGAAACCTCAAATAAATTCGAAAAACTAAATGTAGAAGAATTAATTGAAGAAGATATTAGTCCTGAAATTATTAAACCTCCACCAATTTTCGTACACGGCATAGGAAACATAAAGCCTCTGACTGACCTCTTGAACCTCCACGCAAAAGACAATTACGTAATTAAGCTTATTGGAAGTTCGCAAGCTAAAATCCAACTGACCGAGCCTAGATTTTATCGCGTCATAACGAAAGAACTAGAAGAAAAGAAAACAGAATTCCATTCATTTCAATCAAAATCGGAAAGAAAATTCAAAGTTGTACTACGTGATCTTCACCACACTGTTGACATCGAAGAATTAAAGAAAGAAATACACTCATATGGACATAATGCATTAAATATATGGAACATTAAGCATAAAATAACAAAAGCCCCTCTACCTATGTTCTCTATTGAGTTGCAACAAAAGGACAATAATAAAGAAATTTACGACACTAAATACCTTATGCACTCGAAAATCAAATTTGAACCTCCACGCCAAAAAAGAGAAATACCTCAATGTACAAGATGCCAAAGATTTAATCATACAAAAAATTTCTGCAACCTTTCACCACGTTAAGTGAAGTGCACTGGTGATCATCTGACTAGACTGCCCCAAAGAAGATAAAAGTACTGCCGCAACCTGCACCAACTGTAGAGGAAACCACCCAGCGAACTACAAAGGCTGTAGTGTCTTTAAAGAAATACAGTCACGTAAGTTCCCACCCCTTAGACAAAAACAGAATACAGTCAACCATAACATAACCCGAAATCCAACACAACCAGGCGTATCATACGCCCAAAAGACAAGAGCTTATGTCCAACAGACACAAGAAGAACATAACATACAACAAAATTTAAATCATACTTCCGACAAACAGCAAAATAGTAAACTAGAAGCTATGATGATCAAACTGATGGAGCGCATGGACACCATGCTAAATCTCCTCACTACCTTTGTGGCTAAAATGAAATAATGCCCCAGCTCCTAAAAATCGCTCTCTGGAACGCCAATGGTCTTGGACAACACAGCCAAGAAGTAAAAATATTTATAGCAGAACACAACATAGATGTGATGCTCATTTCCGAAACTCACTTTACAAATAAGACGTATCTGAAAATACCAGGATACTCAATATACAATACTAAACACCCAGATGGTACTGCCCATGGAGGCACTGCCGTAATCATCCGACAACAAATTAAGCACCATGAACTAAATAAATACCAGCACGAACACCTCCAAGCTACTAGCATTGTAATTAACGAAGAGTCAACAGGACCTCTAACTATCTCAGCTGTCTACTGTCCACCTAGACACACAATTAACAAAGCACAATTTATAACACTCTGGGGTCTAGATTTATAGCTGGAGGTGACTACAATGCGAAACATCCCTACTGGGGTTCACGACTGACCACCCCTAAAGGTAGACAACTCTACCAAGCAATGCAAGAGAATAATCTACATCATTTATCTACTGGCCAACCTACATACTGGCCTAGCGACAGCAGAAAAGTTCCGGATCTCATAGACTTTTGTGTAGTAAAAGGCGTGTCATCACATTATCTAAATGCCAAAAGTTGCTTAGATCTATCATAGGACCACTCTCCAGTCATAATTACTGTAAATAGGCAAATAAAAATAAAACAAAAACCTCCATCACTCATTTGTAAAAAAACAGACTGGCACACATTCAGAAATCTGCTGGACAACAAAGTTTCGCTCGAAATTTCACTCAAAACCAAACACGAAATAGACGAAGCCATAGAATTCCTAAATGACGCAATACAAGAATCAGCATGGGGCGCAACACCGGTACAAAACGCCAATCAAAAACGAGAAAATTGTCCAAAAATCGTTAGGGACATCGTCGCTGAAAAACGGAAGCTACGCAAACAATGGCAAATAACAAGATCACCACAGGACAAATCAAAACTTAACCAGGCAATAAAAGCAGTCAAAAAGTTACTAAGCAACCTGCGAAATAAATCTGTCGAAGAATACTTAGAAAATCTCACTCCGTCAGCATCCACAGACTATCCCCTCTGACGAGCAACAAAAAAGCTCAGACAACCGGAACAGTCAAATCCACCCTTACTCCTAGCAAATGGTAGCTGGGCCAGAACCGATCAGTCAAAAGCGAACACATTTGCGCAACATTTGTCATCAGTATTCCAACCCTTTCCTAGTGAAATTTCGGTAGAAGAAGAAGAACAAGAAATCCTGCAGTACCTAGAGACCCCCCTACAACTCTGCTTGCCTATAGTCAAATTAAAAACTAGTGAAATAAAAAACGCTATAACAAATCTTGACCCCAAAAAAGCTTCAGGATATGACCTAATAACAGGAAGGATTCTGCAAGAACTTTCTTCTAAAGGAATCAAGCTGAGAACAATGATCTGTAACTCATTTCTTAGATTAGAATACTTTCCCTCTCAGTGGAAAGTAGCCCAAATTATCCTTATACCAAAGCCAGGAAAACCACCACAAGAAGTAAGCTCCTACAGACCCATCAGTCTCCTTCCTATAATCTCCAAACTTTTCGAAAAGTTATTGCTTAAGCGCCTAAAGCCAGTTCTAGAAGAAAAAGACATAATTCCAAACCACCAATTCGGATTTCGTACGCAACACGCAACGATTGAACAAATCCATAGAGTCATGAACGAAATACGCAAAAATCTAGAAGAGAAAAAATACTGCTCGGCTGCCTTCTTAGATATAAGTCAAGCTTTCGATAAAGTCTGGCACACCGGGCTATTGTTTAAAATTAAAAGAATCCTACCACATAATTACTACCAAATCCTCAAATCATACCTTTCCAACAGATATTTCTATATTAAATATAAAGATGAACAAACCAGACTCTACCCAATAGAATCCAGTGTCCCACAAGGTAGTGTACTAGGACCCATACTATATCTCCTATACACAGCCGACCTGCCAACATCTGAAACAACATTCATCGCAACATTCGCCGATGATACAGCAATACTTGCCTCTCACGAAGATCACAGCGTGGCCACAAGATATCTTCAGGCACATCTAAACCAAATTCAACCATGGTTAACAAAATGGAGAATTAGGGCAAATGAAACAAAATCTATCCATGTCACATTTACGATGAGAAAATAAACCTGTCCTCCTGTGACACTGTATGGTAAGCCCCTCCCACAGACAGAAGAAGCGAAATATCTAGGCATGCACTTAGATCGTCGTTTAACATGGAAAAAACATATTTGGACAAAAAGAAAACAACTTGGCCTGAAATTCAGTCGCATGTACTGGCTAATAGGCCGCAAATCTCAACTCTCAACAGAAAACAAAATTCAACTATGGAGTACCGCCAGTAACTCTAACATTGAAATCCTGCAGAGATTTCAGTCCAAAGTGCTCCGCTCTGTCCTTAATGCACCATGGTTCGTCACCAAGGCCATAATTCACCGCGATCTCTCCGTAGTGACAGTAAAAGAAGAAATTAAAAACTTCAGTGAGAAATATCATAGCAGATTACGTGCGCATCCAAATACTTTAGCAAGTAATTTGCTGACAGTGAAGATAAAAAACGCTTAAAACGTGATAACATACTTGACCTACCTAATAAATAACTAACAATTTCAATGTTTTTAGTGTCATCATACCTGTTATGCAGAGTCAACAGAAAAAAAAAGCCACCTAGCAAATTCCGGACCTGTCATGCAGAGTCGACAGAAAAGAAGCCAGTTAGCAAATTCCCGACAAGGTGACTAGAAATAGTCACCAACATTGACACAATTAACACTAAATCTAGAATAAGAAGAGGACTATCACAGGATAGCACCCTCTACATGCCAATGTATTTTTTGTACATCTTAATATAAGTTTTACTGAATGTCAGTTATTAAGACAGATTGTAAATAAAAATGGGTTATAAAAAAAAATATATATATATATATATAAATATATATATATATATATATATATATATATATATATATATATATATATATATATATATATATATATATATATATATATATATGTATGTGTATATGTATGTGTATATATATATATATATATATATATATATATATATATATATGTATATGTATATATATATATATATATATATATATATATATATATATAGATATATATATATATATATATATATATATATATATATATATATATATATATATATATATATATATATTATATATATATATATATATATTATTATATTATAAAAAAAAAAAAAATATATATATATATATATAAATATATATATATATATATATATATATATATATATATATATATATATATATATATATATATATATATATATATATATATATATATATATATATATATAAATATATATATATATATATATATATATATATATATATATATATATATATATATATATATATATATTTATATATATATATATATATATATATATATATATAAATATATATATATATATATATATATATATATATATATATATATATATATATATATATATAGGTATATATATATATATATATATATATATATATATATATATATATATATATATATATATATATATATATATATATATATATATATAGGTATATATATATATAATAAAACACTTGGGTTATAAAATATATATATATATATTTATATATATATATATATATATATATATATATATTTATATATATATAAATATATATATATATATAAATATATATATATATATATATATATATATATATATATTTATATATATATATATATATATATATATATATATATATATATATATATATATTTATATATATATATATATATATATATATATATATATATATATATATTTATATATATATATATATATATATATATATATATATATATATATATATATATACATATATATATATATATATATATATATATATATATATATATATATATATATATATATATATATACATATATACATATAAAAATAAATATAAACCCAAGTGTTTTATTACAAATATTATATAAAGCTTACTTTACGCCACTGCTTCCATGTCTTTTTTCCACCATTGGGAACCGAATTTAGTGTTACACTTATTGTTCCCACAATTTTTGTCCGTCTTTCATTGTAAAATTCTTATTAAATTTTCCATCAAGCAACTTTGGATGCTGATGAATGCAAACAATCAATATAGTTCTTTGTTCTGCACAACAATATTCTGTCCGTTTTCCCATTATTATATAGATATTGAAATTATATTATTACTTTTCAACGAATTCACGTTAAGGTACATGCTAAAAGATTATAAATTAAGCAAATTGGTTCTGCAATTGTTTACCATTTAAAGCGAAAAAAAAAAGAAAAAAACTTACGAATCTAAACGACACTGAAACAGTAAGAACATTGACAAGAATAACATTTTAAATTCAAATGTGAGTCATACACAATTATTAAAATACGTTGATTTTATTGGCTAGTATTAGCACGTGACGACTACGTTTATAGTGGTTCACAGATCGCACGCGAAACTAAGCTAGTAGATGCGCACACTGCTCAAGAATATCATTCTCGAGCATGCATTGTTCGCATGCGAAAGTCAACGTGCGTATTGCTCGCATGCGATACGGATGCGCACGATTTCAAGAATCGAGCCCCAGATATTCTTCACCTATATCTGTTAAAAATATTTTAACTTCGGTTAAAAGATTCACAAGTCTGTTATTGACATTTCCCCAACTTAGCCACCGTACTTCATTATATACGAGAAGGTCTCCATACTATGATTAAATTACTTCCAACATTAATTTAAATTTTTCTATGTGACAGAGAAGAACGTGCATGAATTTTATTGATAACTTGTGTTACAGTAGACATAACTTCATCTATTTTTCCGCTTGAACTATTTGCACTTGGGCCTTCTTGATGTATAACGCAATGAAATGAAAATAGGTCGATTAAGATATTCTTGCATCAGTTGAATGAATCCTTTGTTTTTGCCGATCATTGCAGGTCTCCGTCTGTGGTAATGGAAAATGTTTTAATTTTGTGTTAGGATTTCTAGATTTTTAGTCCAGTCTATATCTTTATCAATTTTAGAAATAAAGAGCGTCGGAATAGTCCATACTACCAAATAACAGAAGTTGCGCCCTGTTATGTACAGCTGCCCTTGTATCTGATCGTAATAAATATGGCGTTTATTTATTACAAATTCATCATTCGTTGCACAATAGTTGACTATATAATCAGTGCAACTCTTTAGGCCGCTGCTACGATATTTATATGGACATTTTATTTCGACCGTCGTATCTTCCCCAAGAAGATCATCTGGGCTAGCATCAAGCATTTCGCATTTATCCAACCACAACTCTGCCGGAATGACTATATTTTTGATGTTGTTTTCAAGAGCGGCAATTGCTGTTTGTTCATGTTCGCGACCCCATTGAATTGCCCGGACTTTCTCCAGATCATAGGCCCCTATAGAAAAAAATATTTTAAAACATATATTTTTGGTGAACATTAATATTATAAAACACTAAGGTGTCAACGTTTTAAATAAACTTGGTGGGAAACGATTACGCTTGCAAGCATTGAGGACAAGTCCAAAATGGCTAGCAGTAAGGCGGTGTTTCCGTATGATTAGCCAGTCAGGATAGGAGCATTGTCCGACAGTCTTAGCGGCGACTTTCTGGATCTGCTCCGTCGTAACAGCGATACGAACATTAAAAAATTCGATTTTGTTAGCAGCTTCCATGAAATCTTGGCTGCAGATGATATCGTCTACGGTAGGCACAATTTTGAGGGTGTCCTTGTTAGGTTCAGGTTGTAAAAGCCAAGTAAATCCCACTATGACTGAATTAATTTCTATTCTAAATTCTTCAACTGCGGCAGTTGGGTCTGGTTTCTCAAGAACTTCAAACTTTTTAGTTTTGGGGAAAAGATTTTCTGCCTTGCTCAACGAATCATCTGTCGATTTCTTTTGCCTCCAACTACATTCGGTATCAGTCACAGAAATATTGTGGTACCCATATATTAGAAGACAAGCGATATGATGGTATATTGACATACCTCTACGACAACTGCACTCCCAATTTTATATAACGCTTCCTTAAAGATATATCTATCTATCAAATATAAATAAAAAAATAATTTTATTTTAGATAGTTACCTAAGCTTTGTAGTTCCTCTCTCGCATACTTGCTGCCACATCGCCATCGAAATGTCCCAACGCCGCATATGTTGAGCTTCATAAGCATTCGCATCTTTAATCAAACTTTATCTCTCGATTTTGAATAGGTCGTATATGTCAGACATTTTTATTACATGTTTTTGAGACATTCTATATTACTCGAATTAAAATTAAGAATTAATAGCATATATAAATAAATAAAAAAACAAAATGAACAATTTCCAACAAATGAAACACACAATTCCAACAAAACAAATGGGGAAGTGAAAAAGACTGTTTTCGATACTATATTTATGCAAGGGCTTTGAGATTACTTTATTTAAAAAAAAAACGAACAAATTAAACAACACAAAACAAAGAAAATACAAAATGCAGAAATACAACGAAACCAAACAAAGACTTGACAAGAAGTAACAGGTTACAGTTCACGGTTTAATTTATCTCATTGCGCATGCGCAAGAACACATCCCATGGCGCAGATAATAATATGCAATTTCAAGTTGAATATATAGCTTTATTAAAGATGTTCGCCACTGCTTACATACAATAGCATAAAGGCTATTCTATTGCCCCTAACATACTGATTTATTTCATTGATTCATCGACAAATACAGGTGTAATATCTCAAAATAAATGAGCCACCGATTCTGGCCATAAGGTTAACATGTCTCTCAGCGTTGAACGAGAACATTTTTCAACCCCGCGTCGTTGTCACGTGCTTACTGTTTTTGTCTATTGACCTTCATTTGCCTTTGTGCTACTTCGGTTCACCCGAATTTATTCGAACACATCCAAACAACAACTGAACATGTGTTTTAAGAAGCTTATGTTTCCAATTTGCACCGAGGATACGGATAGATGTGTTGCAGCTGAAGCATGCATGTTCGAATTAAATTTTTTCCATAAATGGCTGTAATGCTAATTATTTAATTAAATACTAGTACGAGAGGATACAGGCTCGTTCAGTGCGGTTACAAAATCAACATCATTATCATCAATAGTTTGCATAATTGTAGGCTGAATCGCGGGGTTTAGAGAATCATTACATATTTTAAATAAAATGTAATCATCTTCATTAAATTTAATTATGTCATCGATAGGGTTAGCAATCAATTCTGTCTCATTTTTCTGTACATGTCATCACGCATATTGTTATATTGTATATTATTATGAATAACTACTCATTATTACCAGTGTAGGACGAGGGACTGAATCAGTTGAAGTAGATTGATCTGCAGTTTCTTCTATTTTATCCATATCACTACATGTTTTAAATAAACTGGCGTAATCTTCACTCTCCGTGATTTTAATAGCATCATCAAAACTTAAACTCAAATGCACGTTGTTTACTTCACCATTGAATACCATTTTCACAACAATGTAAATGCAAGAACAACTCAAGACATAAACTAAATAAAAGTATATGAAACACCCTTATATAAACCAATACCTATTAGTTTAACCAAAATTTTTAAACGGCTTTCATAATTTCCTCATTACATGTAACGATTGTAAAAAGGACTACACACCAGTGGACTCAAAACGTTGCATGTCTTATAAAATAGAAGTATCATAGCATAAATGTATAATAAATGTTTCGGATTCACTAATATCCAAAATACCGGCGCCGAATGAAATATAATATTTTCTAAATACAGTTAAACGTCTTAATAGCATTGTAAATATGGTACACTGTCTCTATTATAAATTAACTTTAAACTTCTATTGTATTGTCGGGTACAACGAAAAGGATGGATCGTGTCTAATATTAGTGACGCGACTTCGTTACTAACTCAATAAGAGGTATAAAGGTTTTTGGTTAATATTCAACAACATAGTCTGTTGTAAGAACGAGATTTATTGAATAAACGAAAGATTGGTACAATTTATCTACATTGGTAGAACGTCTGTTCTACTCGGTGATCGCGATACTTCTGATCAAGGAACAGCAGGAAAGGTCACTTAGGGATATTTGTAGGCCAGAGGGTGTAAGGAATATAACTGAAAATGGATACACCAACTTGGGCTTATGAAATAGTGTGTACGGGTAGGGTTTGGAAGTTTAAGAAAACGTATGGAAGGACAGAGACATAGACAGAGATAGATATATGAGAGATATAAGTATATGCTTTCGAAAGAGATAAATGTATTGGTAAAAAATGAAAAGACAATTTTAGCCATAGCATGCCACTATATTTCAAGGTATAAATAATTTTACCGATTCGACCGGTAATATATTGCCGGTCGGTAAAATTATTTTTACCCTGAAATATATTGGAACGTTGTGGAAATAAATCGTCTTGCTCACTTTCACCCTATGAATCTATTGCAATCTAATTAACAATTTAATTAGTTTGTCGACTGGTATAGTTAACAAATAAAATTTTTTTGCAGGAGTGCAGTCAATAAATTTAATTTATAAAAAACGCTCAACGTTTCGACAACAGAGTTGTCTTCTTCAGGAGCCTACAAAGGATCATACATTCAATTATACTAGCTTATACTTATATAAAATACAAATTATGTCTAGATAATACACCAAATAATTACATTTTTTCTAAGAGTTAAACTTTGTCATTATAATAAAATAGACAGTCACGTGGTTAAAAAATTATACACACATAATCTTCACCGTAATTAAAACAATAAATAAATAAATAAGTCAATAAAATATAAAAATTATCACTGCTAATTTAAACAAAAAAAAAAAAAAATTTTTTAAGCAAACATGGCTACTTTTTTCTTTGCAACTAATTGTTCTAAATTAGGTAGGTAGGATTAAAAGTAAGAGGCGTATCAGCCTCTTGGGCTATTCACGCCTTGTTCTTAATTAATTAGTAACAAATTGTTTCTTGTTAATATATAGTTATTAGTATAATTTTAGTAGTGTTATTTTGCTTTTTTATATTTTATTAGTTCTAATTTAGTGTATTATATTTATATAATAAAAATAAAAAATTTATATATTATTATATATATATATATATATATATATATATATATATATATATATATATATATATATATATATATATATATCTATAATGATAATATTATTTCTAAGATGGAAATCGGATTCAAATTCGTAAGTAAAAAGGGCACTGATTTAAATTATTTCTATCCCACCGCTATCACCAGTTATAATAACCCTTTTTACTGTTACTATTAATTTTGTTTACTCACGATATTTAAGTTAAGAAACCGATTTAAGCATGCAATCAATATAAGTTGCACTTAATTTAATTCAACGGTGCGCTGCCACCAGCTCGTCTTTTATATTAATTAGGCGAGCAAAACTTACACGCTTATACGTTCACCATTTATTGGTTGATTCTTACCGTTATTATACACACAGGACTAGGACTGGTAAAAACAAGTACAATTCTTCTAAACAAATATATAATTATTTATAACAAAAATCAACCTACATGTTTATATAAAATTAAATTCTAGAGAAATGAAACTATTTGTCTGTCTGACTAATTACTCAATAACACTCCTATCTAACTCAACTTGACTACGACTCTACTGACTGCTTGATTCGCGCACCACTGTCTCTTGATCTCTGTCCTCAGTCTTTTTTATAATCTTTTATCCCTTCACTTTTTGTTTGTATAATAATATCCAAAATCGGAAAGTACAATTAACAATTAACCTTACAGCGGTTGACAATGAGTTTTGGATTACTCCCAAGAAAATACATTAATATTTATAGTAAACAACAACAAGTAACAATTTACATTATCATAGCTACGTTATCCACACCAGATATGCTACAACTCCTCCCTTCTTCGACTGAGCTTATATTCCTTTGAGTGGAAAATAAGATCCCCTAGACCTCCATTGTGCTAAATGAATCCTTTTTTTTTAAGTTTCAACTCTCTTTGATTGTAATCGGATGTGTTCGTTCACGCGGTATCTACATAGTTCTCAGCTTGAATTTGAAGCTGATTATTGTTTTCGGTTGTGGATAGTCTAGGTCCATCAATTCCATTTGAAGGTTTAGTCGACGGAGTCATAACAGCTTCAACTAAAACAATACGAATTTCTGGGCAGTAACTTGTTTCCATGATAAAGAAATTTATAAGTAATCCGCTATTGATGTATTTTCCATATGTAACAGTCAATTGTTAAGCGAATAGAAGTATTATATTAACAGTCATAGTATTATGTATATAAATTTACGTTGCTCTCCCTTTTGTTTTACCTAAGAAAATATTTTTATATAAGACAACAACTACGAGTTTCTAAATTTTATTAACCATAACCGTTCGTTGTTTTTGTTTTTTTTTCCAAATTTATATCTAATGTTTGTAGCGTAACCAAATCTAACATGTGTGATTCTATATTAACCTAAAAACATTGACCACGTGCAAGTTACAGATTCGTACATATACACACACTAACACTCGGATCGGAACTGCCCGGCACTTCGATTCAGCATAGCACAAGTCCCGCACACCCCGCACCAAATTTACACAGCAACGGCCAAGCGACAAAGACAGCGCTCTCAGCATTCCTTTATCGTCTGCTGGCGCGCTACATGTTTCATAAAAAGTACACCGTGGTTTTAGATAATCTTTTTCGAAAAATTTTCGTGGCTTAATAATCTAAAACAACAGTTGGCTACCAGTAGGATAGGAGCGCCAACTTCCTACATTTTTCAACATTCGATTCTGGCATCCGAAAAACTATTATTTTAAAACAGTTGAGGGCATATTTTTGTCTGTTTATTTTTATTCAGATATGCAGTTGGTGCGGACTCTTCTTTTTCTACTTTTTTTTTTATATATAATTATTGCGGATCGACTGCCAGGGTCA
Organism: Nebria brevicollis; assembly: GCA_944738965.1. Classification (NCBI taxonomy): domain Eukaryota; kingdom Metazoa; phylum Arthropoda; class Insecta; order Coleoptera; family Carabidae; genus Nebria; species Nebria brevicollis. The sequence continues at coordinate 4,757,201 of OX122909.1, read as the reverse complement.
TTACCGCTAATTTTCTACATTTACTGGCAGTTCAATTTTCTCTTCGTTTGGCTGAGGTGTATAACGTACCACTAAATTGGTTTATCGTTTGAAAATATATTTATAAATTGCAATTGAAATGACCGCGATTACTATAATAATGATAGAGCTGGCAATGCTATAATATTTAATTGTACTTTTGAATTTGTGTTGGCGTAAAGCACCAACGTGTTGTTTCCATTCATCTATTGATAACCCTTCCTTTAAAAAATTGGTATCAATTGTTTGTAATAGTTCATCAATTTCGTCGTTAACCACGGGTTCTTTATTAAAACGAGAAATGTCTTGAACATTTCCTTGAATTGGGGGTATTATTATGTCAGAACTAGATGACGTTACTTTAGATTCAATTGTTGCATGTGGCATAAGTAAGTAGGTTGGTCCGTAGACGATACATGAAGCTGGTACATCTAAAATACCGGTTCCCGATATGACACGACTAGTTGAGTTGAGTTTATGTTTATTCGGATAACTAGGACAATTAACTGTAAGCAAATCCTGATCCACGCTATAAATCCAGGAGTTCGTATTTTTCGCACGGTATAACACCGATTTATTTTCTCTAGTGACCATATGTTTACAAAGAGTGCTCGTTCGTTCTTTATTTCCAGAGTATAGAGCAGATAGACATGAAACGTCCGTAATTTTACGTACTGGTTTTTATGGAGGGCAAACTCTGATTATACCTTCGCGACACTCTTACAAATCTTCGGTATTCAATTCTAGATAGAATTGACCATCTCCGGATTTCAAATGGCTGAATATTTTCTTCGAAACGTTGCATAGGGTCGGGATGCAGATGCGGAGATGTTTTTCGTTGGTTACATGAAATGCATTTTGACACATAGTCCTTTATGTGAGTAGCCATATTCTTTCAATAGAACTGTTGTTTAATTTTGGATACTGTTTTATCGTATCCCGTATGCCCTGCTTGTGGCAAATCATAATAAGTTTTCATGATTTTGTTTTTCATTCTGGATGGTACGATCAAACGATGCATTCTTTCTCCTGGCAATCTCAATTTATAGAGTAAGCCCTCGTTGTCAAAGAAGTTATCACCAATAGTCTGATCTTCCATCTCTAATTTTTGGTAATTTCAATAATTGTTGGATTATTTTGTTGCTCCTCTTTTATACGTTCACGATCCCAGATTGGATGGAATTCGTCATTTAACCCAACCGTTAATCTTGATAGAGCATTAGAATTGCCATTTTCCTTGCCTGGACGATGAATTATATTGAAATCATGTTCAGCTATTGTCATAGCCCATGGTATCTCACCTTGCAATTGTTTTCTTGCGAACCATATCGATATTTATTTTGCTCTATATAAATATCTGAGTATGATGTTTAATAATGGAATTGTTTGTGAAATAAAAAGTTTTAAGTCATAGCCCATCTGGATAGTTTACTGCTTGGGTCTTTAATATTCATCAGCCAAATCAGAGCTCGGTGATCTGTAATGATGCTAAATCGCTTACCATATAAGTAGCATCGAAAGTGTTTCACTACCCATATGATTCCCAAACATTCTCGTTCAGTTGAACTGTACTTTGTTTCGGCTTGATTCAACGTTCGGCTTGCATAGGCGATAGGGTGCTCGTATCCTTCTATCTTCTGACTTAAAACAGCCCCAAGCGCTAATTCGGAAGCATCAGTTGCTAAGATAAATGACTCTCTGAAATCTTGATACTTTCGAACCGGACTGTTGCTGAGCGTATCTCGCAATTGGTTGAACGCAGTTTGTTGCACATCGCCCCATTCGAATGGCGTATCTTTTTGAGTAAGTACTGTTAGTGGTTTGGCGATCTTTGAAAATTGTCGAATGAATCTTCTATAGAAGCCAACTAGTCCTATGAAGGCACGAATATCCTTCACTGACTTCGGAATTGGATATTTTACGACTGCAGCTATCTTCGATGGGTCGGGTTTGATACCTTGGCTCGATATAATGTGACCCAGATACACTGTCTCTCTTGGAACAAACTGACATTAGTCAGGGTTTAATTTAAGATTGTGTTTCCTCAGTCGATCAAATACTTTTCGAATATTTAGAAGATGTTCATTCATATCATCTCGACTGAAAATGATAATATCATCTAGATACACGTAACATTTTTCACCCGTCAGTCCGCTGAGTACGCAGTACATAATCGTTGGAAGGTGTTCGGTGCGTTGGCTAGCTCGAATGGCATTCGAATGTACTGATAGTGGCCCCATGGAGTGCCGAACCCAGTTTTCTCTTGGTCTTCTTCGGCTACACGTACTTGATGATATCCGCTAGCTAGATCCAAGGTAGTGAATAAAGCGACTTCCCCCAATTGCTAAATCGTTTCTTGAAGGTTTGGCAATGGCATAAAGTCACGCTTTGTAATATTGTTCAGTGCACGGTAATCAATGCAAAGTCTGACCTTCGTGCTGCCATCTGACATAACTCGATTGACAAGGATAACTGGCGCTGACCATGGTGATTCTGACTCCTCAATTATTCCTTTGTTCAATAAGTCATTAATTTTTTCGTTGAGAATATTCTTCTGCGCGTATGGTACGCGGTAAGGTTCTTTTGCAATTGGGTGCACATCCTCCGTGATGATTCGGTGCTCTATTTTAGAAGTACAGCCTAATTTCGTGCCTGGGAACATAAATATATCGTTATATTCGGATAGTAAGTCTTTTAAATTCATTATATCTGTTGGTTTAAGATGCTTCACATTAAAATTAATCTCATTTGATTCTTCTATTACTTTCACTTTTAATTTCATTCATTAACACAGCTTCTTCATAACCAATTATGGTTCTACCTGGTAATATCAATACTTCCTGACTTACAATCATTTATCTTATTTGTATTTCTTTACTCCTATCACTCGTAAGTATTTTTGCTGCTATGACATGTACTTTAATCTCGGCTGGCTCTATCACTATAACTCCTGTACTTATCTGCGCATTTTCTCTAATACCAAGACAGATGATCCCGTTCCGTGGAGATATTTCCAGTTCTTCTTTGGTACGCCCGGCCTTCAGTGCCCTGGGCGCCCATGTATTTTCCAAATGATCCTTGCCTTCAGCTTGTACGGGTACTCTATCTGAAATCTTTAATCCTACATCTTCTTTTTCATTAACTCTTACCTCTTCCTCAGCTGTTGCAATCTGTAATTTTTCTTTTCCTAAAGTGAGCTCATCATGAACGTAACTAATCTCGGCACTATACGTTTTCAAAAAATCTAATCCTAATATTCCATCAGTTGGTAGCGGTAAGTTGTTTGCACACACGATAAAATTGTGGTTTATGATTATATTTATAATTCTAATTTCTACGTCAGCCGTACCAATAACCGGTAACGGTTGCCCTGATATTCCAATTATTAATCTATTTGCATTTAATAATGCTAAATTTTGTCCGTTTAAAACTGATTTCTTAATTACACTTACACTGGCACCTATATCCAATAAAAATACTCATAATTTTATTTCCAATATTCAAGTTAACTCTATTATAACGTTTATCATCTGGGATAACAGATACTACCTCATTTGCAATATTGAAATTATTTAAACCGACGTATCCTGGACGTGAATCGACGGCTGTTTGCAGTTTAAATGCTGCGTTTTCAAAGTAACAGTGCAGTTTGCCCTAATATGTCCGACATTCTTACAACGTTCACAAATTTCATTATTATTATTCGACATGCTAGAACGCTTCGGGCAATATTTAGAAATATGTCCCATTTCCTCACATGTGAAGCACATCTTTCCCGAGAAATCTGTTATTTTATTATTCGGATGTCTGAAGGAGTTTGTATTTTGTTGAAAATTACCTCTGTTATTTCTACCACTATAAAAATGATTCTGACTGTGAAAATTACCAGCATTATGATTTCTGCGATTTTGATTGTTATGGTGATAAGTTACACGATTTGGATTAATTAGTGAATTATTATCACGCGGTTGCGTATAATAGTTATGTCCAGGATTACGAGTAAAATTATTACCACGATAATTATTTCCTGGATTTTGATTATTATAACGATCACGGTTATAATTTGACTGGTTATGAGGATTGAAATTATTACTTTTAATGTAATCGAATTGGTTACTTGGATTACCGAAATTTTGATTATTATGACTATGAGCATGGTTGCTTCTATAATTATTTCCTTGATTTTGATTACTGTGGACATTTACTTATATATATTACGAAACTAAAAGAATGAGAAATAAAAACAAATTAAGTGTGAATTAATTGTTATTTAAGAAGAAAAAAAAAATTTATATATATATATATATATATATATATATATATATATATATATATATATATATATATATATTGGTTACTTGGATTACCGAAATTTTGATTATTACGACTATGAGCATGGTTGCTTCTATAATTATTTCCTTGATTTTGATTACTGTGGACATTTATTTTATTTTTCTCGGCAATAGCTACAACGTGCTCAATTTCATTTTGGCGCTCTGGCTCAAAAGCTGAGTCGAAAGTCCGTAACTGTTTTTTCAATTAATTCAATTTATTGCTGCGTCAAATGTACGTGGGTCGTCTAACAAAACAGGTCGACGAAGTAGAGGTATCAAGCCCTCTAAAAATTGCTCTAGTAGCCTTTTATCGAAAATTTTTTTTACTAATATGATATCCGCAGGGGTCGTACCTTCGTTATGATCGTATAGATTATTTCCAATGGCTCTTAGCCGACCTACATATGAATCAATGCTTTCACCCGTGCGTTGAATACATCTTTGAAACGAACGAGCTATCACCGCGGATGATTCTTTAGGTGCAAATCTTTCTATTAATGTTTGACGAAAAAAATTCCAGTCGTCCGTGTCTCTCATATCAGGGAGTACTAGGAACCTCATTTGTATGAGTTTCATCATCATCGTGGAAAGACATTGTGAAATTTATTTATATATATTACGAAACTAAAAGAATGAGAGATAAAAACAAATTAAGTGTGAATTAATATATATATATATATATATATATATATATATATATATATATATATATATATATATATTCAAATTCGTAAGTAAGAAGGGCACTGATTTAAATTATTTCTATCCCACCGCTATCACCAGTTATAATAACCCTTTTTACTGTCACTATTATTTTTGTTTACTCACGATATTTAAGTTAAGAAACCGATTTAAGCATGCAATCAATATCAGTTGTACTTAATTTAATTCAACGGTACGCTGCCACCAGCTCGTCTTTTATATTAATTAGGCGAGCAAAACTTACACACTTATACGTTCAACATTTATTGGTTGATTCTTACCGTTATTATACACACAGGACTAGGACTAGTAAAAACAAGTACAATTCTTCTAAACAAATATATAACTATTTATAACAAAACTCAACTTACATGTCTATATAAAATTAAATTCTAGAGAAATTAAACTATTTGTCTGTCTGACTAATTACTCAATAACACTCCTATCTAACTCAACTTGACTACGACTCTACTGACTGCTTGATTCGCGCACCACTGTCACTTGATCTCTGTCCTCAGTCATTTTTATAATCTTTTATCCCTTCACTTTTTGTCTGTATAATAATTGTATACAAATGAAACAATCACCAACAATACACGAACCATTCAATATATAAGATCAGATTTCGTATCGATATAAACCGGAAACTGAAATTTTAGTTAGTCGTAGCATAGCGTATGAACTCATTATAGTAGCCACCTTTAGTGCGGAGGTAGCACTACAATATTAAGCGCTGCTTTACGTTATACGACAGTATATACTTGTCTGTAGATTAGCATACATGCCGTGGCGAGTAGATCAACTACTAGCGGAGGTCAAGTATATAGAGTTCACCTCCGCTACTAGACGTGAGAAGTATTGAATGTAATATTGAAAATAACTTAATTTTGGTCGTAACCGGTACCATATCTGAAAATACTTTTCAAATAAAAGTTATGCGTAATATTAAAATCTTTTATTTTCATTCTTACTAATTTTGCTGTAAGTACTACCGTATTTGAGTTTAAGCAGAATATTGAAAAAACACACTTTTTTTGTAACCAGTACCCTTTTTGAAAAATATTTTCAAATAAAAGTTAAGCGAAATATCTATATATATATATATTTTTTTATTATTTTATTTTTATTCTAAAAATTTTGCTATGAAAACTACCGTTTTTTGTTATAGCAGAAAATGCAAAAAATTAATTGAGTAAACATGCACTTCCTGTTGTAATATTCTATTCAAAATATGAGGTTTTCCTGTCAGGTACATACAAATTTTAAGTTTGAAGTTTCGTAACTGTATCTTTTACCTTTTAAGCTGTAGGACGCACACATACACACAGACACTCACACATACACACACCCACACACACACTCACAAACACACACACAGACGTCATCTCAAAAATAGTCAAACTCAATTCAGGGAAGGTCAAAAGATATATTTCTGTTAAAATCTCGAGATCAAAATTTTTCATGATACTGCGTATAAGAAAGTAAAAACAGCCTTTCTAGATGAAACTAAGTTTGCACATATTGCTTGGGTTTTTATTCGGCAAATTTTTGTGGCGACACAAATAATTGACCCCAGAATCCAAAAAATGGTACCGGCAAAGCGAATCAGGCTGATGCTCAAAGTTTTCTAACAAAATATTTAATAATAGATGAAACGCTTAGAGCAACGGTATTGATGATGAATAAGAAGTAAATGTTATCGCAGACCAAATAAATGAGATTGAAGACCATTATAACGTATTGACAGATGAAGAAAACTGAATTCAACCACCCAAGAAAAAGAAGAAACGTGTATTAACACCATGGACAAATCAACAAAAAAACATTGCTGAAAGCTTTTTTAAAAAGCATATTCAAAATAAGGTTCCGCCAAAACGAAACGAATGCGAAACATTAATAGAGGAGCATCGCGAGATATTCAAATATAAAAATTGGCTATAGATGAAAGTCTATATACAAAACAAATATTCGAAATAAAACGATAGATTTTGTTTCCTTTTCTCATTAGCATAATGAAAACTTCAGGACTAAAAACATCTTTTACTTTTATCTTTTCACTTACTTTTGAATGTATTAGAAAGGCAATAATTAAAATATAGCTATAATAAATGTACATACTGTTTTTTTTTCTATTTCCCTATTCGTCATTTAAAAAGTTTATTTCCAAAGAAAGTCGAGATCGCTATAGGGTAACTACCATAAATATTTATATTATATCACGCTTATTTTAAACTAACCTAAAATACGTGAAACTAGATAAGTTTTCCTCGAAAATATATAATTTTGTTGAGAGTGCATAAATTGTTCACATTACTTCGAAGTTATTACATAATAAGAGAATATTTAGTGAACTAAATAAAATAAACTTCAACGTGTTGTTCTTATATTAACAACATGAATATGAATGTTATACATATACAAAAAATATAATAAAATATTCGCCTGTGTTAATTAAGTTAAAATATTTAACAAGCCAGTAGATAATTAAACAGTAGAGTGAATTGTAAACACGATTTTGCTTAAACGACAATAGCAACATCGCTGGAAGTAACATGATCCGTAGTATAAACAATATGTATGCCTCAGACTCCGCTTAATCGTATGTATGAACAAATCTATACGAGTGCGTCAGAGAGGAAGTCAGATGATACGTGGGGTAAAAGTAAATAAATAAATAATAAATTTTTATATTTTATTTAATAAGGCTACACAATTCGTAAACTATAAATGAAAACATAAAATTTGGATGTCACACAGAATATAAGTAATTATTCGACCTACCTGCAACCTCCTTTCGTTGCTCCAATCAGCACCACACCAGCCACGCTACCGCCTCTTCCACGTCCACCAGCCCATCCACGCTCACCGCGTAATTTTGACCCACGCTGCCGCGAAAACGAAGAGGGTTGTCGCTATCCGTACAACGCAGCGTACGTTTACATCCGACAAATTGTGAAGGAGACGTAACTAATAGCAAAATGGCGACTCCAGTCACGATGACTTCCGAACAATTCCAGGAATTGTTGTCAGGAATTCAAACAGCGTTCATTACACAGGCGAATTCTGTACGTTCAGTAACTCCCATATCATCCATTGGTTTATCTAATAATGGGAACTTTTCAAGGTGCACGTCGCGCTTTTCATGGAAAAGCACAGAAAATGTCGACACCTTCATCGATGCTATACCTGTATATAAGGAATGCATGGATATAGCAGACGAAAACGCCGTTAAAGGAATGCCTATATTACTAACCGATATGGCTGCCGAATGGTGGTGCGGAATCAAGTCAACGATATTAAGCTTTAGTGATGCTATCCAGAATTTAAGCAACGCATTAGGCGTAAAGAAACCCGCACATCAGTTATACCAGGATCTATTCGCAATGGTACAAGACGAACAGACATTTTTGTCTGCAAAGCACGTGCGTTGTTCGCACAAAACCCCGAACCAAGGCCCGTAGAGTGTATGCAACTCGACATGCTCTACGGCTTGCTTAATCGTAAGATCAAGAAAAGGGTCAGACGCGAAGAAATAAAATGTTATGACGACTTACTACGGCTGGCACGAACTGCCGAATTGACTTTCCATGAAAATTGTCGTAACGACTGTCGAAATGAGACAAAATCTGATAAACGATCGCCTATAAAGGTTGCGATTGCAGAAAAACGCAAAGAACGTCCTCGATGCGATTTTTGCTCAAATTTCGGTCACGTGCAATCTGAGTGTCGGAAATTTGCTGCGTCACAGAAACAACACGACAACACACCAAACACTTCTAGAGAAATGCCAAATATTCGTCCTGCAATCACTTGTTTTGGTTGTGGAGCGCCCGGCGTTATTCGCAGTCAGTACATGCTGTGCAAGAACACCACACGAACATCATCCAGTACGCCCGGTTTCTGCGCGTTTGAAACGGAAACGCAGCTTATAAAACCACGAGCTCAACCTGTCCTCCAAGTTAATATATGCGGCGTCACAGGTACGGGTTACGCTGACACAGCGGCACAAGCAAGTGTCCCGAGCTACAGTCTCTATCAAATTCTCTAACAATTTGGCCATGAGTTCACGGAAACTACGATGAAGACAACGCTCGCTGATGAAGAATCGCGAACCGAGAACGTATTGGTCACAACAGTCGATGTCTTGCTCCAAGGACGACACACGAGTACAAAATTCATCATACTACCACATGCTCATCACAACCGTACGTTGTTTGGCGTCGATTTCATATCTGACGCCCAGATCACGTTGAATGTCTCACAGCGCACATGGCACTTCTGATGAACCGCACGCAAACTACGGGCTACAGATGGAGAAGATATTGGAATTGGATAACACAGTAATCAATTATATCGAGAGTTTAAGACCAGAGAAGGGGACAGCACTGAATGAAACCGAACGTCGAAGACTCAACGCATTTGTAAGTATCAATAACAAAACGTTTTTGCCAGGGGGAGAGGCGACGCCTTTTTCAGAGCATCGCATTGACACTGGTGATCATCCACCTATCGCCGTTCCTCCATATAAGATGTCGGCGCAGAAGAAAGAAATTTGTCATCGTGAATTGGACCAAATGATCGCCAACGAGGTAGTGGAGGAATGTGAATCACCATGGGCCGCACCTGTTGTGCTCGTTCCAAAGAAAGATGGTACTACTCGAGTTTGTATCGACTACCGCCGTCTCAGCGCAATTACGGTCAGTGATAGCTGATGCCTCGAATCGATGAATTGCTGCACACCACCAGGAAGTCCTGGTACATGACGACAATAGACTTGAAAGCAGGACATTACCAAGTCGCTATGCGTCCTCCCGACCGAGACAATACCGCGTTCACCACGCCTTTTTGAACATTTCGCTTCAAGCGCATGCCAATGGGTCTTAAAAACTCAGGCGCGACATTCCAGAGATTAATGGACCGATTCCGGAGTGGACTACGCGACATAAACGTATTAGTTTATTTGGACGATCTAATCGTTTTATCGGGCAGTTTCGACGAACATCTAAAGGACCTTCAAACAGTGTTTGATCTTTTGCAGCAGTATGGCTTGTGCGCGAATATATATATATATATATATATATATATATATATATATATATATATATATATATATATTCTTTAGGTTTTTTAGCTTCATTAGATACGTCATATTAAATATGCCCAATTGTTGTGCCACTATCGGGTCTACGTCCGGTTACAGGAGTAACCCGGAGAAAATACGTTTAAGGTTCATAAAGATCCCGAATTGGCAGCGGCTTGGCAAAAAGGAGGGACATAAATATATATAAGAAATAATTTTGTGTGTATTCATCATACGCATTTTTTTAGATTCTTGTTATATATATATATATATATATATATATATATATATATATATATATATATATTTATATATATATATATATATATATATATATATATATATATATATATATACATATAAATATATATATATATATATATATATATATATATATATATATATATATATATATATATATATATGTTTGTGTCTGCGTGTGCATTTGTATTTATTTACCTTCCAAATTAGGACAGTGCTGATAATAAACCAGATGTTGCTCCGTTAAATTTTAGACGAAATGTGAGACAATATCTAAAAATGCTGCGATTGTTATCCGGCCCACGTCCAACCGGTTCCTCGCATTTTTGACATTCCGGTCGGCGGCGAATTTCTTTTATTTCTGGGTGTATTTAAACCTAGCTAAAGTCGACGAAAATTCAATTTCGTCACATTATGGCTTTCCATTAATGTTGCTGAAATATGCGTTTAACATTATAAATCAAAATATCTGGATGTTGCAATGTTATGGAAGTTGATTTCATACTTTAATTTGGATTCATTAATCTGCAATAATTTGCGTGTATAAGTATACCGGTAAAGCTCCAAACTCTAGGATGATCCCCCATGACGTCATGCATTCGCCGATTCATGTATTCCCTGTTATTGTCAGTACGTCTGGGGTGGCTATAAACAGACATATGCTGTGGTGTTACACGATCAATCCACTGTACCCTCAAGTATATGAACAGTGAAAACAAAAGCGCAGTTATATCGTCATTTACCTGTGCACTAATCTGTCTGGAATAATGATGGGTAGCAAAAACCGGCAAAGCCATGCACATTCTAAGGCATCGCTTATCGTTCTCAGTTTGTAATTGCGGCAAGATATTTGGCCGCCTGGTTTCTCTAATTTCGGCCTGTAGTAGATTATTCCAATGAATAATATTTTACACGCTTAATAATAGAATAAAAATAAATAAATAATAGAATATATCCTACAGATACTTTATGTAGTTATAATATTTTAATGATGAAATAAACGGTCATGAATTGCTACTCCATCGAATATTAGTCTGACCATACGGTAAAGCGCATCTTCATAATCAGTAATGATCACTTTCGGCGTAAAATTATGAAGATGCTGTAACGACTTTCGCGAGCGAGAAGCCGATAGAACGAGATGCTCGACTAACTTTCAGACCGGAGTCGGGAGTGGGGATAAGAGTTGCAGCAATTAGATTCGAATTTCGTAACAATAACAATTTATTACCCCAAAAAAGGATTGCACTCAACTGGGCTTTAGACGCCAATACACGTTAATTTCTAAGTATTATAGTTATAGAGAACATAAGCTAAATAAACATAAATGATGTAAAGGCAAGTAAGATGATCGTGGCTATACTCAACAATCGTCCAGACGTGAGTCGTGAGGCAGCGCCGGCTAGTAGCTCCAGGATATTTATATCAGGGCGCCAGCCCGGTATTCCCGGACGTCCTGGAGGTGACAGAGGGATGTTGGTGGCTGCGCTCAACTGTGGTGCTGTCTGGTGCTACGGGTTCTGCGGTTACCAATTGGTGGCTCTGGTAACAAAATCCTCGCGTACAGTCTCCGTACCGAGGTTCTGACGTACGTTATTTAAGTAATAACGTCAGAACCAATTACCTTAAAAACAGGTGGAGGGTGTTATGTACGAGATAGAGATGAACGGGAATTTATAGCCACGGTAGTAACGGAATTTAAACGTAAAATAAACTAACGATCACTAGCAAATGAGAATGCTTGAATACTGAACTGTTACGCTACAAAAAAAAAGGGAGTTGAATTTATAAAGCAGAATTACTGTTGATAAACTAACAAAATTGATGGGAACGTGTGCCAAAAGAAATATCCCCGGTGTTGTATATCCGTTATAGTCCGGATGGCTGGGATGCTGTTGGATTAGGTTTTTAATATAAAATAAAGAACACACTTGATTAAGCACATGTGAGTTGTATTGCAGCTGAGAGGTGAATGATGTGCTGGTGCTGGTGTCTTGTCAAGTAGGCATCAGTGTCGCCAACTGTATGCACATTTACAACATCTCCCTTTTTATCTTTTTGTTTCCTTTTACAATTACATTTATGTTTTCTTATACTATGGTTGGGTAACACTTGCAACCATTACAGATCTTTGTATCTTACAGGCGGATTAATGATACGGCCTGATCTAGTTTGTTTGTGGGTATCGCCTGTATTGTTAATAATAGTCTTATCGAGAGTAGTGGGCGTTTGGTTTGTATCAGGGATTATCTGATCACCGTTATTCGGGGTCTCTGTTGATATTGGCTAATAACTGGGTCATTTAATGATTTTCGTAAGTGATACGAATTTCGGCGGAGTATGGTATTTTTATCATCAGTTACAATGTATGACCTCGGTGTATTGTGCCTGTTTATAATTTTACCTGGTACCCACTTATTATTTTTTCTTATTACTATGTTTTGTTTAGGTAGAAATGACTCAGTCCTTTTCCTCGCCCTTTCATCATAGTAAGTCTTATATTTATTTTGAGCGTTAATAATTTTATTTTTAATATTTGTTATTATTTTTGGTCTGAGTTCTACATTTGAGATCGGTAATTTTGTTCTTAAAAGTCTGCTCATCAAAATCTCTGATGGAGATGCATTTAAGGCAGGTATATTGGTACATCTATATTCCAATAATGCTATTTCTATGTCCTTGTTATTTTCAATAGCTTTTTTTTACTATTTGTTTCGCTATATGGACGACCTTTTCAGCCAGACCATTTGACCTGGGGTAGTGTGGACTACTCGTGATAATTTTAAAGTTCCATTCATTTGCGAATTTATGAAATTTATTCGAGTTAAATGGCATAATATCCGCAATTAACGTTTGTGGAATGCCATGCGTAATGAATAATGTTTTAAATTTTAATATTAATTCATCTGTATGTTTAAATTTTAATTCAATAATATCGATCCATTTTGAAAAATAATCAATTACTATTAGAAAATCTTTGTTTCCGTAGGTCATAATATCCGCAGCTATTTTTTCATAGGGTAACTCTGGTATTTCCTGAGGTAGTAATTTGTCTTTTATATTATTTGATCTGAATTTTTCACAAATGTTACATTTAGTTGTATACTGTTCTACTTCATTCATAATTCCTGGCCAGTACAGTGTTTTTTTGGCTTTTGATTTGGTTTTAGTAATACCTAAGTCACCTTCATGTAGTAATTTCAGTATTTGTTGTCTTAAATTATATGGAATAACTATTCTTTCATTATAATAAATAATTCCTTCATCACATACTAGGTCTTTTCTAATATTGTAATAATGTTTAACTTGATCTGGTATCGCCTTTTTATTTGTATGCCACCCTTTCATAATATATTCCATTACTTGACTTAGCACACTATCTAGTTCTGTTTCTTTTTTAATATTACAAATTTTATTCAAACTATTATCAAATCTAGTAAGTGAATGTACAGTTCCTTCAATATTAAGTTCTTTATCATAGGAGTCTTTTAAATAGTTTCTTGATAATAAATCGGCTATATACATTTCTTTTCCCGGTAGATATGACAGATTAATATCATAATCTAATAATTTTATTCTCATTTTTTGCAATCTATTAGAAGGTATATTAATAATTTCTTTTTTCATTAGGTTAATTAAAGGCTGATGGTCAGTATTTGCATTAAATCTTCTTCCCCAAATAATGTTTTTAAATTTTCTACATGCGTATATTAAGTTTAATAATTCTTTTTCAATTTGAGAATATGATTCTTCAGTATATGTCATACTTCTAGATGCAAACGCAATAGGTTTTTTATTTTGACTAATGCAACAACCTAAACCGTCTTTGGATGCATCACATTGTATTGTGATTTCTAAATCAGGATTAAATTGAATTAATACAGGGGGTTTTGTTATTAGTTCTTTTAAAGTTTTTAATGCATTTTATGCCTAGTTTCCCAAGTCCACAACATATCTTTTCTTAGCAATTCTCTCAAAGGTGCACTAATTTGAGACATATTGGGTATGTACTCTCTTAAATAGTTAATCATGCCCAAAATGCGTTGTAATTCAACTTTACTGTTAGGATATTTTAAGTTTAATATTGCTTTGACTCTCTCTAGGTCTGGTCTTACACCATTCACATCAAATATGTGACCTAGATATTTAACTTGTTTCTGTTTATACTGTACTTTTTTATCATTAAATTTTATATTGAGTTTTTTCGCTTGTTCTACTACAATTTTTAGTAATTTATCATGTTCTTCTTCCGTTTTAGTAGCTATTAGTATATCATCAAAATATATTACAATGTTATTATTATCTATATTACCAAAGTAATTTTGATTTAATTTTATAAAGGCCTCAGGTGCACAAGATAAACCAAATGGCAATCTATTAAATTTAAAATACCCATATGGTGTACTGAAAGTACATAAATCTGTCGATTCTTTATCTAATTTTATATGCCAGAAGCCCTGTTTGATATCTAATAGTGTATAGAATTTTTTGTTTAATAATTTAGTTCTTATGTCTTCGAATGTTGGTATTAAATAAAAATCCCTTTTAATTGATTTATTAATGTAAGAGGGTGACTGGGGTGGTCACTTCTCCTCTTATATACTCGGGTTCTTGCCAAATAGACGTTTAGGGTAAGGATGAGAAAGGGGTGGTCACTAGACTACCACGGTGTCGATATAGCGTAGTTGGTTTATATTAAATGTCCATGATACAATGCGGTGGAACAACTGCCTGTCGTTGTCCACATAGAGTTCTTATATAGTCGGTCAAACTGCTGACATAACAATATGCGATATATTGTTATTTATACATTGCAGTAGTAACTTCACGGAAGGTGATGTTACTATGCTGTCTCAGCATATTAGCATTTGTAATGCTTACATTAAGTTCCGTAGGATCAAGACATAATCTTATATTTTTATCTGGTTTTTGTATTATTAGTAAATTACTAGCCCATTAATTTGGCTCATCTACTTTTGATATTATTTTATTTGTGATTAGCTTATCCAATTCAGTTTTTAATTTTATCATTAGTGTTTGTGGCAATCGCCGAGGTGGTCTTATGACACCCTCTGCATTATTATTTATTTTTATTTTATACACATCTGGAAAGGTTCCCATCCCTTCAAATATTATGTTATTATTTTTAATAAATGATTCTTTGTTGTCATTTATTTTTATTACATTAGTGTTTTTATTCACACTATTAATTCTTTGTATTAAATTTAATTCAAGGCATCCTTGTAGCCCTAATATTGGTTGAGCAATCTCTTTTACTATTATGAATTCAAGATTCAATTTTTTATTATTAAATTCAGCAATTAATTTTATTTTAAACAAAGGACATATTTTAGCTCCACCATATGCTTTTAATATAACACTGGTATTATTAGTCTCAATATCATGTGACATTTTTTTAAAATATATTAATTGGTATTATGTTTACTTGAGAACCCGTATCTAGCTTAAATTTTATGCTAAACTTATTATCTAATTTTATTTTATCGTACCAAGAGTTGTCCTACTGTCCCTGTATACTGTTAATCGTCACTGGTATTGGCACGTTCTCTTCCACCACATCTATGGCTCTCTCTGGTGTGAACAGGTCATTGGGTTTGCAGTTTTCTTCAACTTCCTGAACACCACGCTGATTTCTTCTCTTGGGGAGTTTGCAGCCTACCACATAATGGTTTGGTTTGTTACAGTTATGGCATGTTTTACCATACGCCGGGCAGCTCCTTGGTCCATGTTTGGTGTTACATTTTTTACACTGAAAAGTATTATTATTGTTAGTATAGTTACTTGTACTATTATTAGAATACTTTGCTTCTTCGTTGCGATATTGTCTATTATTATGTTGTGACAACATTCTTCTGTTATTATTAGGATAATTGTTACATTTGGTGACACTCTCTGTTTTGAGTTCACTGTGCAGTCCTTTGACTTGTAGTTTACTTATTTCTGCTGTACGACACACATTGATTGCTTAGGTCAACGTTAACTCGGAGGTCCGCAGCAATCTATCCTGTAAGTCTCTATTGCAGATTCCCAGCGCTATTTTATCTCTGAGCATATTATCTTGCTGATCGTTAAATTCACATGGTTTAACTAACTTTTCAATGTCTTTTAAAAATGTATCAAACGATTCACCCTCACTTTGTGTGCGACTGTAAAATACATATCGATCATAGATCACATTTTGTTTCGGTTTAAAATAGTCTTCAAACGATTTTATTATTTTGTCATGATCTTTTTGATCCGCTTCAGTTACATTGAACGTATTAAAAAGTTCAAGTGCATCTTCACCCATCAAGTTAAGAAGCATCGCAGCTTTAATTTCACTTGCAATATTATTTTTACCACTTGCTGTTAAATATGTTAGAAACGATTGTAAAAACTTCTTCCAGTTTCCATACACATCATCTTCCAGTATTAAATTTGTTGGTGGTTTAAAACACTCCATTTTAATTTTTTTTTCAATAAATATATATTACAACTTTTACTTTTAATATTCCGTTGTCCGCAGCGCCATGTTGTATATCCGTTATAAATCGGATGGCTGGGATGCTGTTGGATTAGGTTTTTAATATAAAATAAAGAAGACACTTGATTAAGCACATGTGAGTTGTATTGTACCTGAGTGGTGAATGATGTGACGTTGCACCGTGCTGGTGTCTTGCCAAGTAGGCATCAGTGTCGCCAACTGTATGCACATTTACAGCACCCGGAACCACGTGGTAAGTTGGGTTCCGGGTAACCAAACATCAATATAATAAAGTAAGTAATCAATTATACTTATCCCAAGTCGTTGCTTCTGTCGGAGACTCAGCTACAGAATTATGTACTAAATGCAAAAATGCACGTGACAAAAAAACTGATATAGAACGATACTAGAACTGTAAGACATCCGCCTTACTAGCTGGTCAGCTGACAAGAGAGCGATTTTCCGTATCTTTTTGCGAAACGACAAGTTATTCCCGCATTTACCGGATTAATTAATCCCGCTCGAGGTGCCCGCAATGCCAAGCGGCGAGGGACACCAAGCGTTTTGCGGTAAAACCGCTAGATGTCACGATTACCTCGAAATGGTGCCAACTAGGCTCATAAAATAGCGACAGCGTTACAATGCTCTCTTATATGTGTAAAAACTTCTCTATATGCTACAATTGTCTGCGTACACATCAAAGCTTGGGCCATGGGTATTGCCTATAAATGTAAATGATTAACATGTAGT
The DNA here is from genome assembly GCA_944738965.1 of Nebria brevicollis. Lineage (NCBI taxonomy): Eukaryota > Metazoa > Arthropoda > Insecta > Coleoptera > Carabidae > Nebria > Nebria brevicollis. Next base: position 4,739,572 of record OX122909.1, on the reverse strand, counting down.
ATAAATTCAACACCGTGCGATCTAATAACTTACATTGTCAAATTTTATTATGTGAGGCCGGCACCACTTCATATGTGGAGTCGATGTAAATTTCAGTTGCTTGTGTTATCACCCAACGTATAAGATTATCTTCTAAAAATACAACGTGCTACGAATTATCCGCCGCCTGTATAGTTTCCGAAACGAAGCTATTGCCCGTTGCCGTTCTTAAATGTTAAATTCCGAATTATTTGAACCTATTTTATTTTTGTGTTAAGCAATTGACAGGCACATTTGATACGATTTATGTAAAAATAAATAAAATAAGAAATCATTTCAATGGTAAATTATTATTATTATATATCATTAACGAATCCGAAGGCTCTGGGTTCCCCAACAATTTATATGAATAATAATGTCTTATAGTCTTAAATTATTCAAAATTTTATTGGAATGATCCTCTAATCTAAACATATGCTTTGTATATTGCTACATAATTTGAATAATATAAGAAATAAAATATTTGGATAAGTTTATAATACGATTTATTAAATCTTGAACTAATAAAAAAAAAATATATATATATATATATATATATATAAATATATATATATATATATATATATATATATATATATATATATATATATATATATATATATATATATATTCGATCTCGAGATTTTAACGGAAATATACGTTTTGACCTTCCCTGAAGCGATTCCAACTATTTTTGGAATGACGTCCGTCTGTATGTGTGTGTGTGTGTATGTTCTCTACAGCCTAAACGGTTGAAGCTAAAATTATGAAACTTTAAACTTAAGATTTGCATATGCCTGGGGTGTGCACCTCCTATTTTTGAAAAAAATATTCAAACCGGAAGTGCCTGTTTAGAATGAAAGGTTCTTGTTAAATTGCCAATATCTTGGGTGAAATTTGGTCGTTTTGAATTTTCGAGACGTCAAAATGTCGGTACAACTGTCTAATGTATAATTGATTTTGTCACATTCCATTTCGTACCTTATACGACAGATTGAGCACAAAAAGGTTTTTTTGCTAAAAAAATGTTTTCTTTATCTATTTGCAGGGACTGCGGAGAATTTTTTCCAGAAAATTGAAATGGAGGGAAGTAAGGAAATTTTGTCAGCTTCAAAACACTAGTTTTAGATTTTGCCAAAAATTTTTTAAATTCGAGTTACGTTTTTATGGTTGTAAACATAGCACAAAAATATCGATTCGCAGTCACGAGCTTGCTGTGTGTACTATTGGGTGAGATTCATAATTTTAGAAAAAAAAGAAACATTTATGGTGCATGGAGACTAATGCGGGAAATGAGATTACATGGTGTTGAGAACTATAAAAATTTTATAAGGAAGACACCACAACAATTTGATGAACTATTAAGTATCAGCTGATAGTTCTAAACATCCATCTTAGATTTTAGAAAGCGGAAACGCGCGAGAACATGTGCGTATAAGTTTAAGAAAAACGGGTATTTTCAATCCTTGCATATGATTGGCTAGTCGAGCAAACTCTGATACGCTTGAGTAATCACCATTATTCAACATGGAAGATGGTAAGTAAATGTAAAGTTTCTTTTTAGTTAATTTTATTTAATATATCATGTGTATCCACAGTTATTTCAATAATTGATGAGCAGTTGGCTATTCTCAACGTCAATAGTAAGAGAAATATAATTTTATTTAAATATGTTATTTATAAAATATAAAATAACATTTTGAAGATGAACAAGAACAACAAGCGAATCAGCAGCTAAAGGAAGCACAACTCGAACAATAAGGGAGAGAAGAGCAGATGGCGCCGCATTCCTAGGTAGGAGATAGGGGCGGTGGTGACCACTTGGGTGGCCAGAGTGGCCGCGGAGAGAACAGTGGTGGTGATCATGGTGCCCGGGGTAGAGATCGTGGTAGCAGAGGTGGTGAACGTGGGGGGCATGGGTGGATATCGTCGTGGTCGTGTGGAAACCAGGGCCAGCTATCGGGGTGGAAACCGGGGCGGCTATCGGGGCCACTACCGGAATGGATATCGGGGCGGCTACCGAGGTGGCATCCGTGGCGGCTACCGTGGAGGCTTCCGGGGCGGCTTCCGCGGTAGTTCTCGTAGCCAAATGGGAGAGGCCCGGACTCGTTTGGTAGGTAAACAATTTATTTATATTCTGTATCATACCCTAATTTTTTGTTTTTATTTTTAGTTGAAAATTACATTTCTCAATAAAATTTAATAAAAAATATTAATTATTTTATTTTTACTATGCTTGTCATAATATATAATATTAATTTATTACAACTGAACTTCTATTTAAGAAATAGTATTTGAATACAGTAGTGATAGCGAGAGAGATGCAATGTTTCCCCTTCTCGAAACTCAAAACCGGGGTATAGCAATATGAGATATTAGCAATGTGTAAATGGCCGAAAAATTAAGTAATTGTAGTACGAACTGAATTTCAAGGGTATAGTGGAAGAATTTTGCAAAAGTTACATTGCCACCACAAATGCCAAAAATATATTTATGATATAGAATTACTTTTGGTTTTGTTAGAAGTCGTAATAAAAAGTTATTTACAAATGAAAATTCAAATATTTTACACTTCAGTTCAGACTAGCTGCTGCGAGCGCTGGTGGTGGTAATATCTCTAAGCTCAACCTGCCAAATCTGTTTGATATAATTTTTATTCAACGTAATGGGCCGACAGCAACAAGGGATATTGTTTAATATTAAATCAAATAATATAGGACAGGAACAAAACCAAATTAATGAAATAACAGATCTTAACCATTGGTTTGTCTTTGAACGTCATGAAATAAGTGATCTACGTTGTCACCATAAAGTCTACTTAAATTTAATACATTATCTGGATGTAGTACTTTTTGATTTGATTTGTCTTAATCTTGTATCAACTCGACTAAAAACTGTACTCCCAACCATAGAGATTTCGTCAATAATTAGTAATTTTATATTAATTAATTTCTCACGAATACTATTTGCTAAATCAGTTGATAATTCTGGCATATTACCAGACACGGGTAGGGCAAATGCGGTATGTAATATTACGCCATTAATTAGGAATGCCGCTTTTCCTTATTGAGCGCACAATAATACAACAAACTTTATTTGCACCAGGAATATTGTCAAAATAATTTGTTACGAATTGATACAAAAAATTAATTACGGTACTTTTTCATCCGCTGAACCACTTTAAAATATTTTTAAAGGAAATTTTTTAATTTTAAGACAATTCAAAATATCATGACAAATTCACGATGCGCTGTATTTAAGTTAAACATTAATTTTAATAATTTTACATCTGACACTATTGTGGACAGGTTAATCTATTTACCAGTTTATCTTTTGGAAGTGCTTTGCCATCCTATTCAAAAATATATATTTGTTGGAAGTAATTAGTTTTGCAGTTTTTCCATACGAACATAAGAACTAACAATTATTTTACGAATATTTATGGAATAAGAATGTAAATTTAAATAATTTTTGTCAACATGAGTTCTTTTTATATATTTTTTTCACAAATATTATTTCTTGACATTTTATATAGAATAAATATTTCTGTAAATAAAACATGAAATTTTATAGTAAAATAATTGATTGAAAATCTAATCAAATTACTGGACCGCGTTAAAAGCGAAATTGCCTTAGTTTTAAAGAAACAAGATAAAATTATGACTATGAATATCAATGAACAATCTCACATCGATATTTTATATTTAAAGTATATACTTATGAAATAAATTGTTACTCGTAGCAATCCTAGCAGACACATTCATTAAATTAATAATTACGGTTGTCTATGAAGCGGATACGTCTTGGGAGTACTTCCATAAAATGTGTGTAGCATATAATTCGATATGTAAAATCAATGTATAAAATACACTCCTAGAACGTTCACTTATATTTATAAACTATTGTATAAAGTAAATACCTCGTTCTTAAATATGTTGTATGGCTAAAAAATATACGTTGCGTTAGCAAAAAACGTACAAACATAGTATAAAAAAATAAATATTAGTTTCAAAATTTATCGACAAAATGTTGAAATAGGTAATAAGCCTAATACATGATGTAAAAGTCTGCCATAAACGCAAGGAATGCACTTTTTTAAGTAGTTACATTAATAGTATTATTAAAACCATTAAAATATTTCTTAGTTCAAATGTATTCTATAATTATTTTTTAATAAATTAGACAGATATAGTTTACTGAATCAAAACTATGTAATTAAAGATTTGGAAATGTGTAAATCAAGACATTGATGAAATTTCGTAAACTACGAACGAATAAAAATACTTCCATAACTGAGAAATATAAAAATTACAAGGTGTATGTACAATTCCATGTCTCTTTCACAAATACTCAGACCACAGGCGAAACGATGCTCGATGACATGACCGAAAGGGATGTTTGAATAAAACTCAACTTATTGTTACTGCGTATCTAGGATAGTCACGCAAATAAATACAAAAACACATCAAAGTTAATATAAAAATAAACATCGACATAGTAGAATCGGATACATGGAACGACCTGAATAGACTTGAAGTGTTAACCACCCTGAGTGCAACACACCTCATTCATCAGAGTCCTTTGCGTCTCCTTTGATTATTCAGGGTATAGAAGTAGGGTGTGGTATTCTACATGCAGAAGGAGCGCCCAAGAGATCACAATTCTAGCTTGCCATCTATCACGATTTTCCACATTTGCAGATATACCAGATTACACTCCCTTGATGAACTACTTGTGGCGTCCGTAAAATTTTAAGCCCATTAGAAAAAGGTTTAAGATCACAAAAAATTTCCAAATTGATGGAATAGATATTAAGTTTATTAATATAGATTTGCAGATTTTGAGAACAATTGTGAAACAGGATTTCTGGAATTTGAGAAGATATTTAGTACATTATGTATAAAATTAGTATTTGAAACAAATGGTTTATTTGTATTTTCTGGACATATTATTGGTAATTACTAAAACTCTAAATGCTGCTAATTTCGCGAATTGTATAAAGAATAGAAATAGAGGAGTCTCAGGTGCTATTGGAGAAATAGACATAACGTCCATATTTTCAGTCTCATTTTTTACCACACTATTCTTCGCAGAACTATATTGGACCTCACAATAATATCCAACAAAATATCATTAATTTACAAATAAGAACAAAAATTAGCATCGAAAATATCATGCGAAAAAAAAATGTTAGCGTAGAAACTGACTATTATAAGTGAAGGAAAAGTACACAATTCAAAATCTTATAGAAGCAATACTCCTAGCATATAAATCTAATAAATAAATAACAAGATAAAATTCACGCGTGAAATCTTTTATGCAAATTTACCTTCATATCAATTCTGCAATAACACAAAGCCAAGAGAATTTCGGAACAACGGTCATATTATATCAAGTTTATATATATCGACAGACATTTAATTTCTGCAAGTAAAACAATACTTTGCGACGAATGGTTAATGTCCGATTTGCTTGACATATATGCTACTTGGAATAACTAAAAAATACCAATTCAACAAAACATTACTATTACCATCATAAAGTATTTTCAAAATAAGGATAATCAAGCAAATCATATTTAATTTGAAAATTGTTTAGAATCAACTGATTGACTTCTTTATAATTAATATGCAAAATGATTAAATTATCTTTGGGTCAAGTTAAAATAATTCTCAATAAACATATTGGTAACTCAGCACTAGAGAAAATTTAGAGGTTTTAATAATAAATCTAAACTATTTGATAAAAATTGTTAAATACTTATGAAAAAGAAAAAACACTTTTTCGAGTGCCGTACTACAAAGTTAATCATGATATATAGGATTGGCGACGAATACAATTTACAATACAACTTAACCAAGAATAATAAGATCCTTCTTATGAATTGTAGAGAAAATTACTACAGTGAAGTAAAATATATATAAAATTAATTAATATAATTTACAACTACTATTTATACATTTGGGGAATTTGCTATTATACATTAAGGAGTTCGCTATTATACAAATGGTGAATTCGCTATTATACAATTGGGGAATTCGCTATTATACAATTGAAGAATTTGCTATTATACACTTGTGGAATTCGCTATTATACAATTGGGGAATTCGGAATTATACAATTGGTGAATTCTCTATAATACAATTGGGAAATTTGGAATTATACATTTGTTATATCATAATTCTATACAACTCATGATAGCTAAACAAAATAATTGTTGAGAAATAAAAGCTTTGCTACAAATAGCAAATAAATAAAAGCAAATTTCCCCATTATAACTCAAACGTATTCTATTATAACACAAAGAATATAATCATCACACCATGAATTGTCATCAAATAAAACTTTTTTAATTTTATATCTCCTCTGTTAATTAGATAAATTAGTATAAATAAATACTGGATGCATTAAATTCAAATATATAAATGGGTGTGTAGTGTATGCTGCACCATGAATAACTATGACAATAACTACTATTATTATATAGTGTTTATACGTTTCATTAAACATACTCATTACTAACGGTTATGATTACCGATTTACGCAATTTTATTACGATTGTTATTAAGTAAATCATAGAAATATTAAGAATTCAGTTCGTATTAAGTAATGCCTTGTCAGATAAATCGATCAAACATAGTGCGATACGTTGAGAAAAATTTTATTAAAATTCAAACTCAATTTTAAATTCGAAAATCAAGATGCAAATGCAGTTTTAGCACCCATCGAATAAAATATATACTTTGATAAATGATTTGAAAAAAGTTAAAATACGATGCCTAATGCAACAGTTTATCTGAAATTAGGCCGTCAATTACGAAAGCGGATATTTAGAAATTATAAATCAATTTATTTGAAATACACATATTTACGCAATATATAGTTAATCAGAGGCAATTATTGCGAAATTTCCATATACCTTAAGTCGTGAAATATAATTAAAATTTCTTGGAACTGCTAAATCGAAATATAAATTATTTTTATTATATTTGAGCTGCTCTGTTTAATATAATGCACTGCATTGTATATAATCTATTGATATCAATACATCAATAATAGGAAACTTGGTTATGATTCAACATCTGTATAAGATTTTGCTATTATATTAAATAAAGACAACTAATTGAGATTGCTAAAATGTGTATCTTACATATTGAGAAAAAAGGGTTGATAAAAATAAGGCGTGCAGATCTAATACTTTAATACAAAAGCAAGTAAATATGTGGCATTATTTTTTATGCTGGAAATGTGTTTTTCTTAAATGTAACAAAAACATACTTGACGCAAAATATATTGGTGTAATATCGTAATTTGAAAACTGTAGAAAACATTTTCAAAATTGATATCCTGTTCATCACTCTACGCAATAGCCAAATGAGAACCGAAATGGGAAAGGAAATGAGAAGCGAAATAATGACAATAGAACCAAGTTTATGATTAAAATCGATTTGCAATCTACATGATATTAGTAGTGGTAATGAGCATCGCTGTATCCGTTGCATTAAAGTAATGATATAATTCGGCAGTCAAATACACACACGCTTGCAACCAAATCAAATGAGGTCATAATGTGCCACTAAATGAGTTAATAAATAATATGGGGATATATTTATTTTAATATAAAGCCACTTAAAATATATAACAACCCGTTTCAATTAAAGAACATAAATATTATACATATGTATTTTCTGAAGGACGAAATTCATCAAGAAGGTAATAATTCTTGGAGAATAAGTGCCCTTCAAACCTAACAAATATGCTACAAGTCAATAAGGTAACCGAATTTTCAAATAGCAGGAGCATTTAAAATGCAAATCGATATCAATTCCCAGATTTAATAAAGTAATAAACTGTACCTTGTGAGTATTAAGAACTTTTAATCGCTTTAGAAACTGTTAATTCGGATCTAAGTGAATGCGCAAGTGATAAAATACAATTTGTATAGGATATAATAAAATAGGATTTCATGTAGTATGTAACTGAAGTAGATAGTTGCTAAACAAAAAAGTCTATGACGAAATACCCCAACAGATTTCAGATTCCAGAAGATTTGAGACAGAATATGCAAAATAAATTGTTGCTCATAGTATTATTTTAAGTCATTTGAACCTCTAGTTTAAGAGTAGAATCAAAATTATGTATACATATTGAAAATAAATGGTAAACAAATATTCCCAAATGCGTTTGGTTTATATAACATAATGTAACGCGTCCTAAGTAAGACGGGTCGGTGCCGCCGCTGGCAGACAGTTAAATATTGCGTGGGGTGAAAGCCGTGACAAGTGGTTGCGACTAGACCTAAGGATTGTTCCTTTGAACTATAATCAGTGATCTAATTGATCATGATCAAAATGCTGATCAGTGAATATGTTCCTTCGTTCATGATCAGTTATCTCCACTCTTCTATTTGTGATCAGAAAACAACAGTCCCCTTTCCGTCCGCGAATCATACAATTTCTATGATCACCTTGATCAGCAAGTTACATTAGCGTGTATTTATGAATAAAAATGGTAGGTAGGATTAAAATTAAAGGCGTATCAGCCTCTTGGGCTATTCACGCCATAAACTGCAGAATGAAATGAAATTAAATTAAATAGACATCGTAAAAATAAAATTGTATAAATAAAATCAAGATATTGTAAAATATTATTAAACATCTGCAGTGTCATGCACCGAACTTTCTTATACTTTTTTGGTTTAAATCACATCCTATTTTAATTATTTTTCTAATTTATAATATTTGTTCTAACCTTTGGAACACTATTACACTAAATATATTTCTTAGCTTAATTATAAAATGTCAAACTTCAAATTATTTAAGTTTGTTTTGACCAGGAGATATAGTCCCCTTCACCTGTCAATAAGCTTCAGAACGCTGCGAGCCTCAACTGCGAGCTTCAACGTCTCAAAACTTACCCCAGGGTCGTGGGACTCACCTTACCGGTACACAGAACGTAACGGCAAGCCGATAGATAGTGTTAGTATCTGACCGCCCGTTTCGCAAGAATCCGAAGCCAAAGAGGTGTGTTGCGTGTAAGCTCAACCAACAGAATCATCTTCTCCTTTCTTACGGGTCTACACGCACGGCAAACACGCGGGTGAGCAAAAGAATAAGAAAGAAATGTCCGCAGAAGATTGGCTCCCTAATCTTCCGGTAATAGTACAGTTGGAACTGTGTGTTTTAAACGAGGTACCTTCCTCGCCCATTGGTCGCCTCTTACGACCAGCAGAGGTGCTGCGGGTGTGAATTCAAAGCTTCACCCTCAGGTGGCTGAATAAAAATGGTAATGGAAGTGAGTGTTCAGATAATTGAATGTGGAGTTTGTGGAATTAAAGGTGATAGCGGTATCACCAAATTTCATGTGAATACTTTTCACTTTTATGGCGATTAAAATACGGATGGGAAGTAATTTATATATTATTTCTAATTTATGTGAGGTTGAGTTTTGAAAAATTGAATATGTACACCAGTGTTCATATACAAAGCCACACCCGATGTTTACCCTTCAGCGCTGCAACCAACATCACATCTTTATCGACAGCTACCAAACCTGCGTGTTTAGCAAAAGATAGAAGATGAAGAGTGACAGAGATAGATAGAAAGTAAATGTTTTTCAGCTGCGCACCTCTGTGTCACTGTTTTCTATACTTTTAAAACATTGGTGTTTGGGAAAATATTCACACACTCCCACACGTAAAAATTTCGAGATCGATGCTCTTTATGTCTACAATACTTACTTATAAAATGTATGTATATAAGAAAGTAATAATTAGGAACCGGTTATGGTTATTGAAATGAGTCCGTATTTTATTTATTTTTTCATAAATCGTGACAGATGAAATGATTCAAATAATTAGGAATTTGACATTTAATATGTAGATATCAAATGTCTAATTTCAAATTATTCGATTTTTACTTTCTTATACGCAGTATAAGTAAGTCATGTATATATATATATATATATATATATATATATATATATATATATATATATATATATATATATATATATATATATATATATATATAACTTGTCGTTTCGCAAAAAGATACGGAATATCGCTCTTGTCGGCTGGCCAGCTAGTAAGGCGGATGTGTTACCGTTCTCGCATCGTTTTATATCAGTTTTTTCGCCACGTGCAATTTTGCAGTGAGTACTTTTTTCCGTAGCTGAGTTTCCGACAGAAGCCAAGGCCTGAGTTAAGTATACTGAGTTACTTACTCATATATATTAATTTTCTTTCGGTCAGCCGGAACCCAACTTACCACGTGGTTCCGGGGTTATTTCTTTTGGCACACGTGCCCATCAATTTTGCTAGTTTCCCATCTGTAATTCAGTTTTATTTATTCAACTCCCTATTCTTGAGTTGTCTGGCTTAGTCAGAACCGTACTAGTGTTATCCACCGGTTCTTCTTTTGAAATATATCATTTAACGTAACTCTGTTTATCACTTCACCCTTTAGTAATTGTAGTCTCTATAATTCCCTGTTTTTGCGTCACAGTTCAGTATTAAAGCCCCTTTATTTGCTTGTTATCGATAGTTTAAGTTTTGTTAAAATTCCGTAATAGCGTGGCTATAAACTCTTGCGCATCTCTAACCCGTACATAATACTTTCCACCTGTTTTAAGGCATTTGATTCCGACGTTATTACCTGAATAACGTGCGAGAAGTCATAACCTCGGTACGTGAATCCTAGGAGAGGATTTCATTTGATTCCGACGTTATTACCTAAATAACGTGCGAGAAGTCATAACCTCAGTACGGGAATCATAGGACAGCACCAGAGTCGAGCGCAGCCACCAACATCTCTTTGCCGCCTCCAGGACGTCCGGGAATACCGGGCTGGCGCCCTAAATAAATATCCTGGAGCTACTAGCCGGTGATGCCTCGCGGATGAGTATAGCCACGATCATCTAACTCCATTTACTTTTGTTTACTTTCTTTACTACTGTACTACTTAGCATAAGCGTGTATTGGCGTCAAAAGCCCAGTTAAGTATAATCTATTCTGGTGTAATAAACGGTCATTGTGCAAGATTTGAGTTTAATTCAACTAGCTGCTGCAGCTTTTATCCCCACTCCCGACTCCGGTCTGAGAGCTAGTCGAGCATTTCGGTCTGTCGGCTTCTCGCTCGCGAAAGTCGCTACAATATATATAAATATACTAAATATCATGGTGGGTGTACAGAATAATATATATATCTCGAAAATTGGTCCTGGGAATTAGATAAAAGCAAATAAATCATAATTTCTTTTGTGTAATTTTTTTTGGTGGCTCTGAAAGATCCGATTGTTTTTTTAAACAGGAAGTAATAAACGCACAGTAGTAGGAATTTTCCGACGGGATAATTCAAATTTTTTTAAATATTTTAATGTATTATAAATTCTAACGATCCAACCAAAATGCGTATAAGAAAGTATATTAACAATGGAAATTATGACTCACTAAAACCGATAACACGCTAGACTGTTAGAATAAGTGCCAATACACTTTGTATCTGGATATCAGAAGGGCTGAAGCTAGTGTTTTTCATTTATTATTATCTCCAAATATTAGTGAATAATTATTACAATGCCGACCATATCTATGGAAAAACGTGCGCATATCATTGCTTTGTGGCAAGCAAATTGGAACAATACTAAAATAGGAAGATTTCTCAATATTGATGTAAGTGATTTTTAATATATTATACACAAAAGTAAAACTACTACATATATTAATTAATTTTGATACTTTCGTTGGTGGGCACTTGGTGAAACATTTTCAATATTATATAATTAATGTGGAATCAAATATCTTCTAATTGTTTTTGTGAATATAAAATCAAGATATAATGATCCTAGTTGTTTATAGTTACTTATTTTGCATTTTTTAAATCTATTAGAGAAGAAGTGCTTTATGTTGGGTTCGAAGATTTCAAATGGGAGGAATACGACAATTGGAAAGCAAAGCAATACCTGGAAGACCACGTTCTATAACCGAAGAACAGTCAATTTCTCTTGCAAATGCTGTGCAGGAACAACCATTTATTTCGTCAAAAGATTTGAAATTGGCACTGAATCTGGATTGTATTCCATTACCTATCAGAAGACGACTTCATGATATCGATCAGCATTGCAGAAGACCGGCCATTAAAATGGAAATAAAACCGAGGCATGCAGAAGATAGATTTAGATTTGGTCAGACAAATACTTCCGACGAAGACATCGCAAAGCCGCTATGGAGACCAAACAATACTAGGATGTTCCCAGAACATGTGCGACAAAAACGGCGAAGTGGACGCATCAGTTGTGCTTACTGGGGATGGATGTGCGCTGCCGGATCTGGTGAACTAATTCAGGTGTCGAGCCGAATGAACTCCATAGAATACATTGACATTCTGGAAAATGTATTTCTACCTGCGGTTAGACATTTTTTCTCCGAAGGGAGAATAACATTTGTCCAGGACAACTCGACTGTGCATATATCAAGATTAGTGCGATCCTGGTTTGCAGAACATGAAGCAATTGATTAGGTTGCTTGGCCTGCTAATTCTCCGGACCTGAATCCAATTGAAAATGTGTGGTCAGCTATTATACAACGTTGGGAAGGTGGAGCAAGGACCAAACCAATTTTACACAGGCACGTGAAACAGGTGTGAGAGAGCTATCGCGGAGAATCTTATTGCGAAACTCTCGTGTACTTTATGCCACGGGGAATTCAAAGTGTCATAGATGCTAATGGGTATTGGACACGGTAGTAGATACTTTATTATTATTATTATATATATATATATATATATATATATATATATATATATATATATATATATATATATATATATGTTAGCCAACTTTTCAAAGCCCGCCCAAAGAATCGGATCAGATCTCCCGCCGTACCCATAAACCGTTACGAGCTGCGCAGAGACCGGATGCGTCGCGCGCCAAAATGTTGTTGTGGAGAATAACAACGAAGTGTGTCCGGCGCCATGTGGTGTACAGAACAGACGTGATTTTCTAATACGTAAGAGTGGAGATTAAAATAAATATCTAGGACGATATAAACCTGTTGTTATTTTACCTGACGAGTTAGAGTGAAGTTATCCTAACAAAGCAGCGGTGGGATACATAAAAATACTTCCAGTGCTAAGTGCCGACCAGTTGAATAAGCACGTGTGCGTGTGTGCTAACATAGAACTTTTGTGTGAGAGAAAAGTTGATGCGAATTTAGTACGGGAGTACAGATGGTGTGTACGGGTTGTTATTTAATAGCCGATTAAAGTTGGATACAATAAATCAAAGTAAACATAAGTTTTTCGGGCGTGAATGTAACGTCTGGTGACGTAGGGCCTGAGGCCATGTCTATGCCAGCGTGTGGTGTATTGGAAATGCAACATAATTTGAACCGTGAGCGAGAATAGTTAGCGCGTGAGATAGATCTGCTGAAACGAGAGCGTGAATTACTAGATCGAGAACGTACGTTTATGCAAAATAGTCATGCGAACGTATCCATGACGTTACGAGCACCGTTTGAATTAGCAGAAAAATTGTTGTAAGACTTCAATCCATCGAGAATGACTGGACTAAGTGCTGCACAGTGGATACAACGTGTGGACAGTATTGGTACCGCATATTCGTGGGACGATCCTTTAAAATTATTCCAAGCTCTTACCAAGTTACGAGGAGCAGCCAAGCTTTGGATGGACGGCTTGGTCAACGAGATCACTACATGGGAAGGCTTCAAATATCATTTGCTACGAAGTTTTCCATCAGCAAATGATCAGGCAGACGTTGACGAGACGAAAACGTGAAAAAAACGAATATTCGGAGGCATATGTCTACTCCATGAGAGCGATAGCCAGCAAAGGGCAAGTAGACAATTCTTCCTTAATAAAATATATTCTTTAGTCAGATCACTATCGTTATGTGAGGTTGCAGATATCGAGGATTTACTCCTAAAATTAAAACGATATGAGAGCGTGGAAGAACGAGCCAAATTTGGATACCAGGGGAGACACAGTAGCAGTTTTGAAGTTACCAATAGACGAGAACAACATGCTCCTGGACGTTTGCAACGTTATGACCAGCGAGACAATAAAGTTAGATGTTACAATTGCCAAGAAATGGGGCACATTTCAAGGGAGTGTGGCAAGGCAACGAAACCATGAACCTGCTATAATTGTGGCGGCAACGACCACATTTCACGAGACTGTCGACAAGAACGAAAACAATCAGGTGCACGAGGAGGCAGTGTGCCTGCGTTAAGAACTGTCGTTCGAAAAATTAAAGCTGAAGTATCCACAACGGGAGCTGAAGAGCTCAAACCACCAGATGAATATCATAAGTGGGTAACAATTAATGGTACGAAAATGGTTGGCTACATTGACCTCGGAAGTGATGTAGTAACAATGAGACAAGAAGCTGCGAAGAAAGCGAATGTTATTTACGAAAATGAAACAAGGCGTTTGCGAGGGTTCGGAAACGGCACTTGTGAAACGGTTGGCAAACAAGTATTGCTAATTACGATTGGAGACGTGGAGCTTGAAACAGAAGTTTTAATTGTCCCAAATGAAGCTCAAACTGAAGCAATCCTAATTGGCCAGACAGCAATTGATCAACCAGGTATTAGAGTAATTAAAGAAAAGGGATTATTTCGCAAAAAACACCACGGAAGTTGGAACCACCGATTGGATTAATTTCAAAATGGAGCTGAAAGATAATGTACCAGTGAATCAGCGACCATACAGACTTGCCTACAAAGAACGAGACATTATGCGGCAGAAGATCGATGAACTTCTTGAAGCGGGAATCATTCAAGAGTCTACTTCTGAATATAGTAGTCCTGCATTATTAGTGAAGAAACCAAATGATGACTATCGACTATGTATCGACTACAGACGTCTGAATGAAAAAACAGTGAGCATGAAGTTTCCTATGCCACGAATTGAAGACCAGCTCGATAGTTTGTCGGGAAGTCGTTATTTCATAACTTTAGATTTAGCTGCCGGTTACCACCAAATACCTGTAGATACCGACTCAAGTAAGTTTACGTCATTTGTAACGCCTATTGGCCAATTTGAATTTTTGAAGTTGCCATTCGGAGTTGTCAACGGACCATGGGTATTCAACCAGCTTATGCAGAAGGTCGTAAAACGAATGAAGCACGGAGACGTGTTGGTATATATGGACGATATACTTATCCCTGCAAGAACAATCGAAGAAGACATGTATAAGCTACAGCGCTTGTTCAAGGTGCTTAAAGAAGCTGGACTGACTTTGCGGTTATCGAAATGTTTCTTTTTCGCTACAAAAATTGACTATCTCGGATATGAAGTGGACACCGAGGGGATTCGACCTGGCAGAAGAAAAACTGATGCCATCAGCAAGTTCGGGAGGCCACAAAATGTACATCAATTACGTCAGTTCTTAGGGCTGACGAGTTATTTCCGAAGATTTGTGCCGGGATTTGCGACCCTCTCGAAGCCACTTTCGGAATTAACGAAAAATGATGCACCATTTGTTTGGAGCAACAAACAAGAAGACTCGTTTGAAGAAAAAATTATCTGAAGCTCCACTTCTTGCACTTTACGATGTGAATGCCGAACATGAAGTTCATACTGATGCCAGCAAAGATGGTCTTGCGGGCATCCTGCTACAAAAGAAAAATGGCGAAACCGAAAAACCAGTTGCGTATTATAGTCGTCAGATGACATCCACCGAAGAAACCTACCACAGTTATGAATTGGAAACGTTAGCCGTGGTAGAAGCAGTTGACATGTTTCGTGTGTATTTATTACACAAACATTTTCGGGTACTTACCGATTGTAATGCCCTCAAGTTGACGATGAAGAAAAAAGAACTGTTACCACGGATTGGGAGATGGTTATTAAGGCTCCAAGAATATTCCTTCACCCTTGATTACCGACCAGGAAAAGCGATGAGACATGTCGACGCCCTTAGTCGTAACCCGACTGAACCATCCGCAGAAATAGAAGTTGCTGGAATGAAAGTTTGCCGTGTTGAACAAGACGATTGGCTGAGTACCATGCAACAACAGGATGAGCAAGTACGAAGAATCCTTGAGGTACTACGAAGAAAAGCTGAAAATAATAATGAACACCAGACCCATATAGACTACCAGATTAAAAATCAGCGACTTTATCGTAAAGTACATGATGATTTACGATGGGTAGTTCCAAATGGTGCTATTTGGAAAGTAATACATGACAGTCATGATAACATGGGACACTTTTCAGAAGAAAAGACATTAGAACATATGAAAAGATACTTTTGGTTTCCGAAGATGAGAAGAAAGGTAAAAAAATACATTGCAGCTTGCGTTGAATGTGCATATCATAAGCGACCTGGTGGAAAACGAGGCGCTGTATTGCATAACATAGATCGAACAACCGTACCGTTTCAAACAGTACACCTGGACCATTTAGGTCCATATGCAAAGAGCAAACGAGGTAACACCCATGTCTTGGCAATCCAGGACAATTTCACAAAATTTATTATTTTGAGAGCTGTCAAGAACACTGAAACTAAATCAGTATGTCAGGTGATGCATGAGGTGACAGGACTATTCGGATGTCCGAAATTTGTGATAACTGATCGAGGTACAGCGTTCACTGCAAAACAATTCGAAAAATTATGCCGAGAAAATGACATGACTCACATCAGAAATGCAACGGCAACGCCAAGAGCAAATGGACAGGTAGAGCGTAGTAATGCCGTAATTGCAGCAGCCATAAAAACAATGACTCACGAAGACTGTGATTGGGATACCAAGATTCGTGACATACAGTTTGCAATGAACAGTATGAAAAATAAAACGACAAAACGAAGCCCTCATGAATTGTTATTTAATTTTGACCCTAGAAACGCTTTGCAAAATGCACTCATTTTAGCCCTACAAGACGACGATTTTATTGAAGCAGATATTACTCAGAGACGTGAAGAAGCCTTGCAAAACATACAACGAGCACAACAGCTTCAGAAGACGCGTTTTGATAAACGTCATAAGAAACCAAGAAAGTACCAAACCGGTGACTTAATACTCATCGAGAGAGAAAGCCAAGCAACTGGCGAGTCAAGGAAGCTGTCCGAAAAATACAAAGGTCCTTACATGGTAATCGAAGAATTAGCTCACGACCGTTATCGATTAGGAGACGTCCCTGGAGCGAAAAGAACACAAAGAACTTTTAATTCAGTATTTGCAGCCGATCGTATGAAACCATGGTGTTCGTTGATGGAAGAAGATGAACCCGAAGACAGCCATGAAAAGGATGAAACCGAAGACGGCTATGAAAAGGATGAAACCGAAGACAGCTATGAAAAAGATGAAACCGAAGACAGCTATGAGAAGGATGAAACCGAAGACATCAATGAAAAAGATAAATCAGATATAGTAGGGCCAGCTAATGGTTGTTCCCAGGAAATTGACGAGCAATTAACCGAGTCAGACCCAGGGCCCGAGGACGGACCAGAATGTCAGGAAAGGCCGACTGTTAGCCAACTTTTCAAAGCCCGCCCAAAAAATCGGATCAGATCTCCCGCCGTACCCATAAACCGTTACGAGCTGCGCAAAGACCGGATATATATATATATATATATATATATATATATATATATATATATATATATATATATATATATATATATATATATATATATATATATATATATATATATATATATATATATATATATATATATATATTATATATATATATATATATATATATATATATATATATATATATATATACTGGCCCACTAGCTCAGGAGTGGACGGGGTAGGGCGGAAGCCGAGGAAGGACGTCTAAATAGGATGAGAAGACGGAATAGGCGTAGGTGTGAGGGAGTCCGCGTAGGAACAAATAAACCTCCGCGTGTGTATCTCACCATTATATTGAATTGTACCACTAATAACAAAAATAAAGGAAATTTTATCTGAGGCAAAATAAAAAAATAAACAGAATTTAACAGAACAAATATGTAGCAAAAAAAATTAGTTATAGTCACGTAAGTGTCTCAGTGCATTCCCGTAGGTCCTGGTGGTGTCGCTGTGGAGCTTTACGAATTGAGTCGAGCGCCAAGCAAAGGACTTCCGGTCTCCTGCATGCCCCAGCAGAGGTCCTACAAAGGTAGAAAGACAAACGGTTACTAGCGATGTTCGTGGATGTATCGATTTTACGATCGATAGGTATTGGTGAATCTGAGTGGGAAGTCGAAGCACAGAGATAATATGGATATACAGTACATCAGGGTAGGTATCCAGATTAATTCGGCTGAAGGAATACTAGCAATATCATCCGCTCAATATATCCGCAATTGTATACAAATGAAACAATCAGCAAAATTATACGAACTATTTAATATATGATCAGATTTCTTATCGAGATAAAACGGAAACTGTCGAACATGTATGATTGTAGTTGATCGTGGCATAGCGTATGATAGCTTCATAGTAGCCACCTTTAGTGCGTAGGTAGCACTACAATATTAAGCGCTGCATTACGTTATACGTCAGTGTATACATGTCTGTGGATCAGCGACAGACATGCCGTGGCGAGTAGATCAACTACTGCTGGAGGTCAAGTATATAGACATAAGCTCCGCTAGTAGACTTTAGAAATATTGAATGCAATATTTAAAATAACCTAATTTTTGTTGTATCCGGTACCCTTTATGAAGATACTTTTCAAAATGCGAAATATTAATATATTTTATTTTCATACTTACTAATTTGGCTGTAACTACTACCGTATTTGAGTTATAGCAGAATATTGAAAAGACACTCAATTTTGTAACAAGTACATTTTTACTTTCTTATACGCTGTATAAGTAAGTTTTGTAATCATGAAAATTTTCGATCTCGAGAATTTAACGGAGATATACGTTTTGACCTGAATCGATCCCGACTATTTGGAATGACGTCTGTCTGTGTGCATCTCCTATTTTTGAAAAAAATATTCAAAGCGGAAGTGCCTGTTTACTATAGTCATTATTTTGCAGTTTCTGCAATTACTCGAAAATGGTTACAGTTACAGAAATATTATATGAACAAAAATTAAAGGTTTTTATATTTAGCACAACTTTTGTTGAAATAAATTTCTGCTTATAATATATATTTTAAATAAATCGTATCATCAGCGCCTGTCAATTGTTTAACAAAATAACCTTAAATAATTTGAAGTTTAACAATTAATATTTATTCAAGGAAATATATTTAGTGTAAAAGCAATCTAAAAGTAAGAAGAAATATTATAAATTAGATGAATATTGAAACTACTATTAGATTTAACCCAAATGCGTATAAGAACATTCGGTGCATGACACTGCAGATGTCTTGAAAAATATTTTTAAATAAAAAATATGCTAAATATTATATCTTTTATTTTCATTCGTAAAAGTTTGCTATAAAAACTACCGTTTATGAGTTATAGCAAAAATTGCAAAAAATTACTACATTAAATATGCACTTTCTGTTGGAATATTCATTTCGAAAATTAAAGGTTTTCCTGCCGAGCATATACAAATCTTAAGTTTGAAGTTACATAATTGTATCCTCTACCGTTTCGACAGACAGACAGACACACACACACGCGCGCGCGCGCGCACACACACACACACACACACACACACACACACACACACACACACACACACACACACACCCACACACACCCACACACACCCACACACCCACACACACCCACACACACCCACACACACCCACACACACCCACACACACCCACACACACCCACACACACCCACACACACCCACACAGGACAGTTAGGACAAGATGCATCAAGTGCAATCCGCATCTATCCGAAAACGACACGAGAGTGAACGCATTCTACTGAATCACACAACCATATTGCTAATACGAATAGGTAACATTGAAGGAATCGCATTAGCCGATTCAGGTGCGCAAGCCTGCATCGCCAGCCATAAACTGGACAAAGCTATACAAACAAGTGGAACACATATTACTGAAGATATCATACAACTAATACCTAATAGTGCTTTCAGACTCATTCGAACAACACTTATACGATTTAGGCAAAGTATTCCAAAGACAAAAAACCATTTAAGCTACAAGCAAGACGTACGAAGTGCGCGTTCGTGAATTTGGAGTTTCGTTATCTCGAGCATTTACTTACAAAAGAAGGCATCGCCGCCGATCCTTCAAAAGTTGACGCAATCCGTAAAATGCCACCTCCGCGTAATTTAAAACATTTACGAACCTTTCTTCAAACTTGTTTTTAGTATCGCAAATTCTGACAAAGGGTTGGAGGGGTTCGGCGCCACCATTAAAACTTACACGCAAAAACGTTGAATGCAAATGGACCGCTGTAAAACAAGCCGCCTATGAAGCATTACAAGAACGTCCAACTAGTGCGCCGATACCTGGTCAAGCCGACCCAAATCTACTGTTTGTTCTGCGAACAGACGCGAGCAAGTACGCATTGGAAGCAGTTCTACTCCAGAGGGAGGGGAACGAAGAATGTCCAATTGAATATAGAAGCTGAGCGCTAATCCCAACTGAACGCGAGGTCATAGCCATCGTTTGGGCTGTTGACAAATACCGCGGTTATCTGGATGGTAATAAAGTGATCGTAAGCACCGGTCACCAATCACTCCGCTAGTTAACTTTCAAAACGCCATCAGGCAGGTTAACCCGATCGGCACTCAAGATGCAATCATACGTTTTGCAAATTCCGTATACTCCAGGACGACTCAACGTTATTGCAAACACATTAATCTCGACCAAATTGCGATAAACCAGAAACTTGTTCAATTTGCAACATTACTGTTGAAATGCTAACTCACAGTGCAAAAGAGATCCGGAATGGACAACAACAGGACGTGGAAGTGTAGAAAACAGAGGTTACATACTGTCATATGAAATCTTACAACGCTATCATACTATTGCAAAGGAAGTACAACTCGTTGTACCACAGCAAGAACGAACCCGAATCCGACGCGAATACCACGATTTACCAACAGCAGGTCACCATGGTATAGACAAAACGCTGCAACGAATCGCCAGCAAATGTAACTTCCGTGGAATGAGGATATTTATTGAAGAGTACATAAAGAACTGTGCTCAATGCCAACGATATAAAGCACCAAATATGAAACCGGTAGGTTTGTTACAGACGCCTGTACTAGCTTGCCGATTTCAAACAGTTGCAATCGATCATTTCTGACCGCTGCTTGAAATTGAAGAAGATTTCCGCTGGATTTTTATAATCGAAGATACTGCATCCAAATGGGTTGGAATGTTCCCACTTATTAATGCAACTGCTGAGATACGTTGTAACGTAAAAATTTTAACCTTTCGTTTTTCTCGTCTTGTCTATCTCTTAAATCTAATATTCTCTACATCTTTCGCTTCTTAATGTTTTCTTTAAAGTTTACTCAGACTTGGCTTAATGGTTAAATTGGTGGATTGTTTTCAGCAATTTTAACTAATGGTAACCTCACTGTTAAACGTAAACAACCACGTTACTAAGTACGGTTTACATTAGGGAATAATTAATGACATATTTGGATATTTTATTACATTCAATTTAATATAAATAGGATTACAACTGAGTAAACTTCCATATATTCGTTTCCTTTCTTCTATGCTATTTTCTCTCTTTTCGCTTTCTTTTGTTGTTAATCAGAGGAATTCTGATTTTTGGAAATTGAGGGATTTTTAATTAGGAGTTGCTAGGGTTAAAAAAAACGAGGGATAATAATAAGAATAACAACAATGAGAGTTTTGAGTTACGGTAAAATAGTGTTCATTTTCCATTTTACACAAGTCGAGTTATCCGTAAAGGGATTAAGGAAAGCACCTCTTATTTTCTATCGCGGAGTGTAGTGTTGCGTTGTGCGTAATTTCAGTTTTACCTCCGGTGGAATACCTGTAAAGGGATTAGTTCGTGGCTCAAATTCTCTGTTGCTGATAATTATCAGCTCTGTGCGGCGACAAGTCAACAGTCGTCATACCAGTTTATCGTCTTCGGTTTTGGTTCGTTTTCTTCGCCAGGAGTACTTGGTCAATAGATTTATCACCCATTCTTCCAAGAGAATCATCGCCGCCCACCATCGAACAAAGGCTAGATGTCCTCTGAACAAAGGAGTGAGAGAGTGGAGTAAACAAGATAAGTACTGCCGTAGTCTTTTCTTTTCATTTTTAAGCTTGATTTGTTTACACTTAAACAGAGATTAAGATAATAATTATAATTTAATTTATTGATGAGACCATTTGAGACCATGATATTTCTGTAAATATACTTTGTTAGTGCATGTGACTTACTTTTACAAATGTATATTTAATATATATATATATATATATATATATATATATATATATATATATATATATATATATATATATATATATATATTTACGTCTGGATTCTGCGTATTCCTTGAGCGTTTATGCAGACGCTGATTTAAGATGTCCACTGAATGATATCCATTACTTTTATTTTGTGGTAAATTATTATAATTTATATTACGCACTTATAGGCGTATATTTGTTCATATCTTGGGCCGATTCGTATCGCTTTATTTCTTTACCGTGATTTACCTGTCTACGATGAAATGTATGTGTATTATGTGAACCGAGTTGATCAACAAGGGCTATAAAACGTAGGAAATTGTTCTTACCAGGTAAAGTGATGAGTAGAACATAGCGGCACAAGAATTATCGTTTTTATTTTAGTACGGACATCCGCGTGTGTCACGTCTGTAGATTCACCTCACGGATACGGAATTCACACAACGACTAAATTAAAAATTGTTAATAATCACTGTTACCTTAAGAGTTTAACGAACATTGTACCGTTATATTTACATGTTGCTAATAATAAATCCAGCATTTCAACTTTATTGGCTTCCTTGTTTGTTTCAAGCAATCTTTCCTTCAGCAGTTTGTGACGCCATTTTAGGAAAGAGAACCGTTGATTATATAACGTGTATTTGGGGGAAAACAACGTTTGTTAATCGTACCAATACTATGGAATCCTAGGGACTTTCGCGTTTTAGTTTTGTTGAGGTAAGCACTATATTTAAATCGCGTGGAGCCCATGAAAAATATTCTTTTATTTTAATTTTGAACCACCCCTTCTTCACTGAGAAGCCGGCACCCTCAGCTTGACCGAGGATTTTTGGTTACGGTGTCGATAGGCACGTAACAACGTACTAAGAAACTAATAGAAGTGAATTTCCTCAGGTTTGGTACTCCAAGGAAAATTATCAGTGACAACGGCGTACAATTTGTAAACGCACTTTAGCAACAAAGTATCTATTGCTTCGGCATAACACAGTCATTTATATCCTTGTATCATCCTGTAGGCAACCCTGTAGAAAGGAAAAATATGGATATGACGACGCAACTCGCTGTACTAGCAGAAAACCATCACCGTGAATGGGCTACTCATATATCAGCTGTAGGATTCGCCATGAGTACAGTGGTGACAATCAATAGGCTTTACGCCTGCATATTTAACATATGGTCGAGAATTATGCACGCCAGACGAAGTAATAATCGATCTGAAGGCCGTCGCATCTGCTGAAAAAATTTCCTTGCGCAGATAACACCATATTTAAACAGGCTAGCGATTACTCTTAACGAAACCAGAGAAATCGTAAAGAATAAACAGGATAGACGCAAAACCGTGGCAGATGCACCAAATTATGAAATCGGATATTATGTTCTAGTGAAACCTGACATCAAAATATAAAATGTCAAACTTCAAATTATTTGCGTCTATTTTGTTTTTTTTTTTTTTTGATAAATAAATAATAGGCGCATATGATACGTTTGATGAAAAAAAAATATATATAAGCAGGAATTTCAATAGCCATTATTTTGAAACCAGTACTCCGTTTGAAAGAAAATTTAAAAAATGTTATGCGAAATATAATTTTTGTCAAAAAAAAAGATTAGGGTTTCATGATTTTAGCTTCAACCGCTTAGGCTGTAGAGAGCATACATATTGTAGTGCTACCTCCGCACTAAAGCTGGCTATTATAAAAATGTCATACGCTATTACACGACTAACTAAAATCATACATGTTCGTTTTATCTCGATAAGTAATATGATCTTATATTGAATGGATCGTGTATATTTGGTGATTGTTTTCATTTGTATACAATTGCGGATATATTTAGCGCACGATATTTTTGTTATGTTAATCAATATAAAAAATTTCTTAAAAATGATTTAAGATATCAGTGCATTAGTTTTTTTTTAATTCTAACGAACTAATTAAAATGCTTGTAAGAAAGTCCAGTGACAGACACGTCAGCTTTTTTTTTGAGTAATTACAGACACTGCAAAAAATTACTAGAGTAAACTTGCACTTCCGGTCGGAATATTATACACACACACACACACACACACACACACACACACACACACACACACACACACACACACACACACACACACACACACACACACACACACACACACACACACACACACACACACACACACACACACACACACACACACACACACACACACACACACACACACACACACACACACACACACACACACACACACACACACACACACACACACACACACACACACACACACACACACACACAAACACACAAACACACACACAAGGTCAAAACGTATATTTCCGTTAAAATCTCGAGATCGAAAATTTTAAAGACTACAATTCTTCCTTATACTGTGTATAAGAAAGTAAAATTTAATGTTTTTAAACATATTCCGATACGTCTAGTTATCCGCGACATTTAACCAAATTTGCGTGAATTTCAAATAATCATTATCTGAGAAATTAATTTTTCAATTGATTAACTCAACAAAATTCAAATGCATTTTAACTTAAAAATTAAATATTTTTTCCAAAAGATTTGTAGAACCTAATTTGTATACATTAGATATACCTAAATATGAATTTTAAACCAAATCCTAGGATTCGGTGTAAATCAGTAGCACAGTTGGGTAACTCTTAGCCAAACGTCGTTGGTCATACAAATTTCTAAACGTAATACCAATGAAAACATAGAACAAAAACAAAATAATCGATTAAACTGCTTTTGAAAGAAGTACCCTGATATGGGATAAAATAGTAATTTAATCATTATTGCTCATTCCGCTTCAAACATAAATCACATCAATGTTTTAAGCTAATGTGGTGACAAGCCACTATTTGTATAGCATTCTTAGACGATTTTGCCAGAAGAGTTAAATAGATACAACCATACAATCTTCAATTGCCTCACTCCGGTGTGCATTCATGGAACATTTTAATTGTGTGGTATATCTTCTCTATCCATCTGTGCAATCAGGACAGTTATACTTATTAATGTATAATAATAAATTGGATTTTGATTTGGTCAAATAAATTAGCCCAGATATAATTCGAGCGATGTTCTTTTAATTAAGCGGAGGCTGTACATCTTCGACAATTACAACCGATTACATTCCCAGGCTACCAGAACAACAAGAGTGAAAGGATACAAATGTTTCTACAGAAATGTAGATATAATATTCAGTAGCAACCTACGATTCACTTTTAAATATAACTGGAGATATTTTGCCATGGATAGCCATATTCCTCAATACCAGACAATATTACGCAAACGAATTGAAATTTTATCTTTTATATTTAAAGATGTAAAGTTAAAACTTGAGCATTGATCATAAAACAAAAAAGTAAAAAGATTAGTATTATTTTGTATAAGTAAATGGTACAGAAGGTAACGAAATCCGGAACAAAATCAGCTCTTCGTAGAAATGATTTTATTTACCTGAAGAGGATATATTTGGCAAATAATTTGGACCTTCACGAGCAGTACAACATAAGTTCATATATGATTAAGCCACAGTATGTATGAAGGCTGTTGCAGTAATTTCTCTTACTCCTTAGTTTTAAATTAATCTTCTGTGGAATACCTAAGACTTCGGCAAAAGAATTTGTGTTGCACTTCAATAAATTAACTTTTTGATTGGCTTAGAGTTGTTTTATAATTATTATTAGACTACCTAAAACATTTTTAATTTATATATTTAAATTATTCTGAGTTGTCTTTAAAACCACGTATCTCAGATGACTTTAGACACTGTATGTATAGGAGTTATAAACAAGAATTTGTACTATCGAATTCGATGTGCTGAAACGGATCGATAAATATTGGTTAAGTCAACCTAGATTATTTTTGCAAGAATTAAAAATCTCAATCCCAATATGACCAAGAATTCATCGGGAAGCAAAACGTACCCGAATTTAAAATTCAAACAAAATGATTATTATTAAAAAATATAATGAAATAATAAGGGTTGTATTTTAAAACTTCTCAACGAAATCCGTAATAATTAAAATTTATTAAGAAAAAATATTATTATCAAGGTGTTAGAAATCAATAAGACAAATTTATTTAATAAGTAGTACACACTTTCAATATAATGTGTAGTTTTAAATTAAATATATAGAAGAAAGACTTTTTGATTTGTTTAATAATTGACATTTAAGCATAATATTAGCAATTCAAATAGAACTTGAATTATAAAATTATCGATGCATACAACCGTACACACGATGTTCCTGTCAGCAGATTTCTAATAACTTCACTCCCGAATGCATTTAATTAAAACGAAATTATACATCTTTCCTCACAAATATATGTACGTAAAAGTTTAAATACACCTGAAGTGGTTTATCTAATTCGTATGCGTAGTGGGATAAAATATTAAATATGTTTTAATTAAATTTCAACTCTTTCTTTATTGTTTATATGCGACTCCTGAATAATTTACCAATATTTGTTGTGATTTGACAACATTTTTTAAAATCTCTAGTAACTGGTCCAAAGAAACTTGTAAACCTTTAGGGTGGGTTTTATAGAAGTATATTTGATGTATATTTGAAATTAAACAATAGATACATCAAGAGTGTGGCTAGATTATGAATACTTTAAGAAACTCGCACAATTTCCTAACGCTCTTATTAAAAACACTTCAAATAAAGAAAACAAATAAAAAGAATTGGTCAACTAAAAATGCACACATGTTTGTAGGCACGACTACGAATTTTCGTTGTACGATGTAGAATTTTCAAATGTCTATGATATACCTTTTAAAACTCTTGTTCTAATTCTTCCGAGATTAGAAACTTTAAAGCAGATTCACTGCTGCAGCATATATGAAAACATTTGATCTGATTTCTCCATGTGTTGAATATTTAGTAAGTAAAACCCATCTAAATCGACGCCCATAGAGCGCAAACAAAACTGAGCTTAAATTTGAATAATGAGGTAATAATACATAGTCACTGACAAATTTGAGTGGACACCATTCAACATGAACTAATTTTTACATTTTTATTTATATACAATGTGAAATTTTCTTAATGACATAATGGTAACAACAACATATCTTTCTACTCTAATTAAATGCTAAAAATTCCTTATCAACGAAACGCCTAACCCATTTGTAGGAATAATTTTTTAGAACGATGCATCAGTCTTGAAAAGACCATCGTTTTGTTAACTAGTAACAATTATTAAATTTAGTTCTTTTGTTACAATTGTATCAAAATTTCAGCTCGACGAGATATTTCCAATCATATTCGTAATTTGGTAATTTGAGATCGTGAAAGAGGTCTTAGTTATCGAGGAATAGGTGAAAAATATAGAATTTCAAAAAGTGCTGCAGAAAAAATTTGGAAAAAGTATACAACCAAGTTTACAGTGCACAATTTAAAAGAACGCGGGCGAAAACGATTGACAACGAAACGGGAAGACATCATGATCTTACGAAAAGTGCGAGAAAACCCAACAACTACTTGTCGAGAAATTGTAGAAGGATTGAACTTACATGTATCTGAGAAAACAGGGTCTCGTCGAATAAAATAGGCCGGGCTCAATAGCTGTGTACCTCGACGAAAACCATTCATAAGTGCAAAAAATAAAATCAAAAGGTATAATTTTGCAAGAAAATATGCTAATATGTCTTTAGAATACTGGAAACTTGGACACTTGGAGTGATGAAAATAAATTCGAGTTATTCGGTAAGAAAACTGGAAAGAACCAAATGCAGCCCTAAAGGAAAAGTTTGTCGCGAAAACAGTGAAACATGGCGGAGGCTCCACCATGGTGTGGGGATGTTTTTCGTGGTTGGGACCCGGAAATTTGGTGCAAATAAAAAGTATTATGAATTCCAATCTTTATATAGACATTATCAATGAAATTTTGGCAGAATCTTTGGAAAAAATGAAAATTTTTGATAATTTTATATTTCAACAAGATAATGATCCAAAACATAAATCGAAAAAAAGCAGGACATTTTTCAGAGATTCTAAAATAAAATTTCTCGAGTGGCCACCCCAATCTCCTGACATTAATCCGATAAAAAATGTATGGTCAATATTTGATAAACAAGTTACAACTACTAGTAGAAGTAACCAATGTAGCTTCTTCAATAGTATGCAGTCAACATGGCATAATACTGATGACACTGTAATAAAAAATTATGTTGAAAGTTTACCAAAAAGACAACAAGCAATCATCATATAAAATATCAATTTTGTAAAAATTGGCCTCTATCTTACCTCATTTTTTAAGTAACGCTAATGTCCACTTAATTTCACAATTTAGAACAAGGGAGATGCCTTTGTTTTATTTAGTGTTCACTCAGTTATGTCGGTGACTTTACATTTTAGAAAAGCCAATCGAAATAATTAGCAAAGTTTTATTTAGAACCATACATCTTCCAACTCATCTGTGAACAACAAGAAATTTATCAAAATCAATCCACAAATGCTATAAAATAAGGAGATGAATTGGCGAAACTATTGAACGCCTGTTTAGAAGATCACACTGAAAAAACATGATATATATAAATATATAGAGTCGCCACCTTCCCCGTTTAAAAATTTTGCTTCGTTTCAACATATATAAATTGAATTTTCAAAAACTCTTCCCATAAATATGCCAAATATATGACCAACCCTGATATGAAATGGAAGATACCAATGCTACAAAAATAGAACCGTACGCCATATACAAATTTACTCCTTGTGAATAATTCTGTACAACTAGATACTACAAGAATTTCATTTTCATAGTTTTTATATCAAATAAGGCCATAATGACTTCTATCTCATCTATCATATATTATACAATATTTTGCCGATGTAGCTTTAAAAATTGCAACAAATGATTGATATATTTCGTACAACCTAAGCAATCACACTTTCATCAGCAAATTATTATCTGAAAATCAAATTTCAAAATGAACCTTAAGGATGAAAGGTGGAAAAGTGAGAAAATATTGGGATGGAAACTATGTCGTCCATAAATCTAAACAAAATTCAAATTCTAAATAATTTCGTGCATTCAAAAATTGGTGGTTCTGGAAGTACTCATTGTACCATAAATTTAGATATGGAGGAATAATAAAGCAAAAGCTAAACAACAAAATGCAGCAATTCAAATTTTTGTATAAATTGTTCTAAATGAGTCATTTACTTAAAAG